>JAVXUP010003129.1:0-84550 GCA_033070095.1 Escallonia herrerae | reverse complement strand
GCCCCCAGGCCCACACCCTAGGCCACGTCTCATCGGAATCTACCAACGGTTGTGGACGACCCATGGGTAGCCTCTCGTAAGACCAAACCTGTGAATGCAAACATTATATGGAATTAGTAATTAATCCCGAATATATTGACTAAGGATCCTACCAAGAAAATAAATGCTCATACCTGTAATAGAGTCAGGCAGGCGGCAATGGACTTGGCACCGTTTCTCGTAGCCTTATGCAGTGCTCGATATAGGTGCGCAAGGACAGCTGAACCCCACGAATAGGAGTATACCTCCTCAAGATCCTCCAAGAACACCATATACTTCGGATGCACCGTGTTTTTCGAATGCGTCGGAAGTAATATAGCTCCAATAATATACAGAAGGAATGCCTTCGTATACGTCACGAAATCTTGAGGAGTGTATTCATCCGGTAGCACGCCGTACTGCTCTCTCAGCCATTTAAGCTTGACGCCGTTTGTTGTAAGCGCTGCCCTTGGAATTCCCGGAAAATACTGCATAGCCATATTCGCTATGGATGCAGACGCACGTTCAAAGTAACGGGTCTGCCGTGACATGGGATTCCAAGTATAAATCCGACGTCCTCTAACGTAACAGTCATTTCACCAAACCGGAAGTGAAATGAGTTCGTCTCGCTCCTCCATCGTTCAACTAGAGCGGATATAAGGCAATCGTCGTGTCGAGACCATTTCCCGGGATCGGTGAACAGGGTTAAATTTTGACGGTGTAATAGCTGTATTTGTTCCTCGTTTAGTACCCACTCTTCAAGGTGCCTTGTGCTTTGAATTGTTTCCAAAACACCCCTATCGACACCGTCAAATACGTGCCTCGCGACGTGGTCATCGTCATCGTATAGGATTGATGTATCATGAGGTCCAGAGCTGAAATTCATACCTTTAAGAACAAAATATAATTATAAACCAACTTAGCGTCCATAATATCCATAATATTTACATTCCAAAACTATAACTGGATCTTTAACCTAGCTTACCAACACATTAGCAATAGTCATTATTTCAATGTATTAAAACAAATCCTCAATTCCCACCACTCCGAACGCTTAATTACGCTAGTTCCCACTGAATTTAGCGCCAACGTGGTTATATAGCAATATATAGCCCGATGGCCCCTACACCTCCAACACCTCAAAACCGCTTTAAAGTCAAGTTTTTAAATGTATTACGTCAATTATATACCAAATATATCAGGAAAAATTTTAAAGGGGGCAAGTTACCAAAACACCCGCTACTTATGCAAAATATCCCCTGGCAGTCATCGCCGGTGCGTCACAAGGTTCAGAACATCTGGAACAAAATAAGTTTTCGGGTGTCTCACACCCTTTCCTGAACTAAAAGTTATTTTAAGGTATGAATTTTAAGCTGGATCCTTCCTAGCAAAATAGCCCCCGAACATCGGCAAATTACCGAAATGCCCCTGAGCGTTCACTATCACCCCAACGCCCCCGAACCAGCTTCAAAACAACATTTCAGGTGGTTTACTTACATTTCTGGACTAAAAAGTCGTTTGAAAAACTTGGCACGGGAAAATTACCAAAACACCCCTTGGCGCGGGAAAATTACCAAAACACCCCTACGCGCGCCACGTCAGCTTCAAAACAACATTTCAGGTTTTGTAATTATATTTCTGGACTAAAAAGTCCGTCAAAAAACTTAGCACTGTAAAATTACCGAAATACCCCTCTCGGGGCGGCGAATTACCGAAATGCCCCCTGGCATAAAAAAATATCAAAAGTGCTTCGAAATGCTACTTGAGGCTTCCTGAATTCATTCTTGACATAAAAAGTATTTTACGGAGGTTTCGCCCAAAAATCGCGAACCGGTGTCCGGATCAAGCGCTTAAAGGGCCGTTCGGCCAAAAAAATAGGTAACGGCTTCGGAATGGCCCGAATTCCTGGGGAATGGAACTTCCCAACATCCTAGGATTCTCATAAAAGTTTCGCGCGAAATCGCGCTAGCTTGATATTTTAAAATACACTGCAGAGTTACAAGGTTCCCCGTATCAGTTAACCCCTTTCCAGTCTTTGGAAAAATCTGAAATTTTTACCTGAGACAGATCCTTTAAGAATAACTAGGGTCTCTTTTTTGTATTTTGGCAAAATCTAGCTCTAGCTATTTTTTATAAATTCGTGAAAAACTGTCTATATTTGGCACCCTAAAAAATCGCTGTTTTGGAATCTATAAATGTAATACGCTGATTTGTATAAACCTAACATTGAATTATAAGGAAATTCAAAATACTTACTTGTTGTGACTTGATGTATTTAAAGAAAAAACTACCGATCTTCTAGCGGTTATCCACCGATCTTCTAGCGTAAAATTTTTTGATTTGTATTGTTATGGAGATTATGTAGGTGAGATATGAAGTACGAAGGAAGTTGGTAAAAGATGACAGAGTGCAGAAGAAGGGTTCGGGGGAGGGGATTATAAAGAGAGAAGCGAGGAAGAGAGAAGAAAAAAGACAGAAAAAAGTGAGGAAGGGTGGGTGTTTATGCGGTCAAAGGCTGCTGCAAAAAAAAAAATTTCGGCAGAAGGACACCACGTTGGGGCATCACGGGGGAGGGAAGGACGACACGTGGCATCGTGGGGAAGGACACCAGGTGGGGCATCACACGGGGGCGCCACGTGGCAGGGGAGGGGGGCAGGGGAGGACACCAGGTGGGGCACACGCGGGGGGGCGCCACGTGGCAGGGGAGGGGGCCAACCGCGGGTGGTACCAGCGGTTGGGCCACGTGGCAGGGGGAGGGGACGCCACGTGGCAGAGGGAGGGGACCAACCGCGGGTGGTACCAGCGGTTGGGCCACGTGGCAGGGGGAGGGGACGCCACGTGGCAGAGGGAGGGGACAACCGCGGGTGGTACCTGCGGTTGGGCCACGTGGCAGGGGGAGAGGACGCCACGTGGCAGGGGAGGGGACGCCGCTGGTACCACCCGCGGTTGGGCCACGTGGCAGGGGGAGGGGATGCCACGTGGCAGGGCCATCTCACGTGGCAGGGGGAGCGGACGCCACGTGGCAGGGGCCATGGGGTTGGGCCACGTGGCAGGGGTGGGGGACGGCACGTGGCAGGCATATTAATGCCAACCGCTGGTTGTGCATGCGGTTGGTGTCCTTTTTCTCTCTCGCCATTTTCTCACCATTTCTCGTGCCTTTTTTGCCATTAATGCAGTGGCCGTACACCTTTTTCGCCTTTTCGTCCCACGTGGCCAACCGCTGGTCTTACCAGCGGTTCGGTGGAGAAATTTGTTATTTCTCCACCGGTGGGTGTGGATCGGCCCCCTATATATATATATATATATATATATATATATATATATATATATATATATATATATATATATATATATATATATATATATATATATATATATATATATGGGAGTTGATCCGTTGGATAGCGCTCACTTAACCCAAGTTGCTAGCACGATCTGGCCGTCCACGGCCGAGAATGGACGGCCAGATCGCGCGTCACGCTTAGTATTTTTTTCACGTCCGCAACATAATGTAGCGGACGGCCAAACCGCTAGCAATATGCTAGCACTGTCAATGGATCACGACCACATATATATATATATATATATATATATATATATATATATATATATATATATATATATATATATATGGATCGTGATCCATTGCTAGTGCTAGCACCGTCCGCTACATAATGTAGCGGACGGCCAATTATCGTCCGCTACATTATGTAGCAGACGGCCAAATAGCGCTAGCAACAGTGTTAGCGCTAGCAATGGATCACGATCCTATATATATATATATATATATATATATATATATATATATATGGGGGCCGATCCACATCTACCGGTGGGAAAATAACAATTTTCCCACCGAACCGCAGGTAAGAGCAGCGGTTGGGAAAAAGGCGAACGGACACTGCATTAATGGCGAAAAAGGCATGAGGAAATGGTGAGAAAATGGCGAAAAAATGGTGAAAAGGAGAAAAAGGACACCAACCGCATGAAGAAGCAGCGGTTGGCATTAATATGCCCCTGCCACGTGGCGTCCCCCACCCCTGCCACGTGGCCCAACCCCATGGCCCTTGCCACGTGGCGTCCCCCACCCTTGCCACGTGGCCCAACCGCGTATACAACCCGCGGTTGGGGCGATGGCCCCTGCCACGTGGCGTCCCCCCACCCCTGCCACGTGGCCCAACCGCGTTTACAACCCGCGGTTGGGGCGATGGCCCCTGCCACGTGGCGTCCCCCACCCCTGCCATGTGGCCCAACCGCTTATACAACCCGCAGTTGGGGCGATGGCCCTGCCACGTGGCCCAACCGCATAAACAACCCGCGGTTGGGGGCGATGGCCCTGCCACGTGGCGTCCCCCCCGGTGATGCCCCACCTGGTGTCCTTCCCCTCCTTATTGTGATGCCACGTGGCGTCCTTCCCTCCCCCCATGATGTCCCCCACGTGGTGTGCTTCTGCCAATTTTTTTTTTGCCGCAGCCTTTGACCGCTCAATCACGGGTTTTTTTTTCTGTCTTTTTTCTTCTCTCTTCCTCACTTTTTTCTGTCTTTTTTCTTCTCTCTTCCTCACTTTTCTCTCTTTATAATCCCCTCCCCCGAACCCTTCTTCTGCACTCTATCATCTTTACCAACTTCCTTCGTACTTCATATCTCACCTACATAATCTCCACAACAATACAAACCAAAAAATTTTACGCTAGAAGATCGGTGGATAACCGCTAGAAGATCGGTAGATTTTTCTTTAAATACATCAAGTCACAACAAGTAAGTATTTTGAATTTCCTTATAATTCAATGTTAGGTTTATACAAATCAGCGTATTACATTTATAGATTCCAAAATAGCGATTTTTTAGGGCACCAAATATAGACAGTTTTTCACGAATTTATAAAAAATAGCTAGAGCTAGATTTTGCCAAAATGCAAAAAAGAGACCCCATTCTTAAAGGATCTGTCTCAGGTAAAAATTTCAGATTTTTCCAAAGACTGGAAAGGGGTTAACTGATACGGGGAACCTTGTAACTCTGTAGTGTATTTTAAAATATCAAACTAGCGCGATTTCGCGCGAAACTTTTATGAGAACCCTAGGATGTTGGGAAGTTCCATTCCCCAGGAATTCGGGCCATTCCGAAGCCGTTACCTATTTTTTTGGCCGAACGGCCCTTTAAGCGCTTGATCCGGACACCGGTTCGGGATTTTTGGGCGAAACCTCCGTAAAATACTTTTTAGGTCAAGAATGAATTCACAGAGCCTAAAATAGCATTTCGAAGCACTTTTGATATTTTTTGATGCCAGGGGGCATTTCGGTAATTCGCCGCCCCGAGAGGGGTATTTCGGTAATTTTACAGTGCTAAGTTTTTCGACGGACTTTTTAGTCCAGAAATGTAATTACAAAACTGAAATGTTATTTTGAAGCTGATTTGGCGCGCGTAGGGGTGATAATGAATCCCCGGGGGCATTTCGATAATTTGTCGCTCAGCGAGGGTATTTTGGTAACTGAACGTTGTAACACAACTGGAGGAAATAATTTTCAACACTATGTGTATTCCTAGGGTGTAACACTATGTGTGTTTAATGTGAATACGAAACGTAATTGTCGCTAAAGGTAAAAACTTAATTAGACAGTTTTTCACAAATTTATAAAAAATAGCTAGAGCCAGATTTTGCCAAAGTACAAAAAAGAGACCCTAGTTATTCTTAAAGGATCTGTCTCAGGTAAAAATTTCAGATTTTTCCAAAGACTGAAAAGGGGTTAACTGATACGGGGAACCTTGTAATTCTGCAGTGTAATTTAAAATATCAAGCCAGCGCGATTTCGCGCGAAACGTTTATGAGAACCCTAGGGTGTTGGGAAGTTCCCTTCCCCCAGAATTCGTGCCATTCCGAAGCCGTTAGCTAATTTTTTGGCCGAACGGGTTTTTAAGCGCTCGATCCAGACACCGGTTCGCGATATTTAGGCGAAAAATCCGTAAAATACTTTTTAGATCAAGAATGAACTCAGGAAGCTTAAAATAACTTTTTAAAGCACTTTTGATATTTTTTCATGCCAGGGGGCATTTTGGTAATTTGCCACCCCGCGAGGGGTGTTTTGGTAATTTTACGTTTCGGGGGCGTAATTGGCGCTAGGGGTGAAAACTTAATTAGACAGTTTTTTCACGAATTTATAAAAAATAGCTAGAGCTGATTTTGCCAAAGTGCAAAACAGAGACCCTAGGTATTTTCAAAAGATCTGTATCAGGTAAAAATTTCAGATTTTTCCAAAGACTGTAAAGGGGTTAACTGATACGGGGAACCTTGTAACTTTGCAGTGTAATTTAAAATATCAAGCTAGCGCGATTTCGCGCGAAACTTTTATGAGAATCCTAGGATGTTGGGAAGTTCCATTCCCCAGGAATTCGGGCCATTCCGAAGCCGTTAGCTATTTTTTTGGCCGAACGGGCCTTTAAGCGCTCGATCCGGACACCGGTTCGCGATTTTTGCGCGAAAGATCCGTAAAATACTTTTTAGATCAAGAATTAATTCAGGAAGCGTAAAATAGCATTTTAAGGCACTTTTGATATTTTTCCTGATGCCGGGGCATTTTGGTAATTTGCCACCCCGCGAGGGGTGTTTTGGTAATTTTCCCGCGCCAAGTTTTCCAAACGACTTTTTAGTCCAGAAATGTAAGTAAACCACCTGAAATGTTGTTTTGAAGCTGGTTCGGGGGCGTTGGGGTGATAGTGAACCCCCAGGGGCATTTCGGTAATTTGCCGCTCATCGGGGGCTATTTTGCTAGGAAGGATCCAGCTTAAAATTCATACCTTAAAATAACTTTTAGTTCAGGAAAGGGTGTGAGACACCCGAAAACTTATTTTGTTCCAGATGTTCTGAACCTTGTGACGCACCGGCGATGACTGCCAGGGGGTATTTTGCATAAGTAGCGGGTGTTTTGGTAACTTTCCCCCTTTAAAATTTTTCCTGATATATTTGGTATATAATTGACGTAATACATTTAAAAACTTGACTTTAAAGCGGTTTTGAGGTGTTGGGGGTGTAGGGGCCATCGGGCGGTATATTGCTATATAACCACGTTGGCGCTAAATTCAGTGGGAACTAGCGTAATTAAGCGTTCGGAGTGGTGGGAAGTGAGGATTTGTTTTAATACATTGAAATAATGACTATTGCTAATGTGTTGGTAAGCTAGGTTAAAGATCCAGTTATAGTTTTGGAATGTAAATATTATGGACGCTAAGTTGGTTTATAATTATATTTTGTTCTTAGAGGTATGAATTTCAGCCCTGGACCTCATGATACATCAATCCTATACGATGACGATGACCACGTCGCGAGGCACGTATTTGACGGTGTCGATAGGGGTGTTTTGGAAACAATTCAAAGCACAAGGCACCTTGAAGAGTGGGTACTAAACGAGGAACAAATACAGCTATTACACCGTCAAAATTTAACCCTGTTCACCGATCCCGGGAAATGGTCTCGACACGACGATTGCCTTATATCCGCTCTAGTTGAACGATGGAGGAGCGAGACGAACTCATTTCACTTCCGGTTTGGTGAAATGACTGTTACGTTAGAGGACGTCGGATTTATACTTGGAATCCCATGTCACGGCAGACCCGTTACTTTGAACGTGCCGTCTGCATCCATAGCGAATATGGCTATGCAGTATTTTCCGGGAATTCCAAGGGCAGCTCTTACAACAAACGGCGTCAAGCTTAAATGGCTGAGAGAGCAGTACGGCGTGCTACCGGATGAATACACTCCTCAAGATTTCGTGACGTATACGAAGGCATTCCTTCTGTATATTATTGGAGCTATATTACTTCCGACGCATTCGAAAAACACGGTGCATCCGAAGTATATGGTGTTCTTGGAGGATCTTGAGGAGGTATACTCGTATTCGTGGGGTTCAGCTGTCCTTGCGCACCTATATCGAGCACTGCATAAGGCTACGAGAAACGGTGCCAAGTCCATTGCCGCCTGCCTGACTCTATTACAGGTATGAGCATTTATTTTCTTGGTAGGATCCTTAGTCAATATATTCGGGATTAATTACTAATTCCATATAATGTTTGCATTCACAGGTTTGGTCTTACGAGAGGCTACCCATGGGTCGTCCACAACCGTTGGTAGATTCCGATGAGACGTGGCCTAGGGTGTGGGCCTGGGGGCCTACGACCAACCGGAGGAGGAGACGGGTAGACCCTCACCACCATCTAAAGTTCTATCGGGGGGAACTAGAGATACTAGATGCATCCCAGGTGACGTGGCAGCCATATGGCAAGGTGATGCATCTGTTGGATGAGTGGTGTTGGCAACTTCCGGTGTCGTACGTGCTGGCAGGTTTGGTTCGGGTGCCGCTCATTCACTTCGAAGAATGTGAGTTTCAGATGCCCGATCGAGCTATGAAGCAAGCTGGCTGTCCACAAGGGATACCAAAACCCGCTGTAGACATGCGGCCATACAGGGGTGGTCGAGGGCCGAACTTCGAGGTGGCTGATGCCTTGATTTTGTTGGGTGACGAGGTGCACCAGTGGAATACCTGGCAGGAAACGTATGATAGCCTTGTATCGCTGAAGCACGACGGCATTAGTACTGAGGAATACTTACAGTGGTTTCTCAGGGTGACGCGCACGAGGGTGAATCGCCCTTCCCAGGTGAAGAAGACATCGTACGCGCCACGTGAGGTCTATGACCAGTTCTGGGCATTGGCCATTGTAAGTCATGCTAGTGTTGTTTGATAATTTATTTGCGCACCTTATCGACCATTTGTCAAATATGATTAGCCATATTTTCTATGCATGTTTTTTAGGTTGACCAGGGCATTGAGGTGTTCAAGCAGCTGGAGTCGTTTGACTGGTTTGTCGCGCAGGCTCCTGACAATCTTAAGAGGTCCATTGAGAAGTACAAGACTGAAGTTCAAAACTTTAGTCTTGCGTACCGGGGTTACGAAGGGGAGCCGTCTAGTCGCCCTCGTCCTGAAGCGTACGACTATCAGCCCCAGAGTCAGGTGTGGGAGTCGTCCGGTCGCCCTCTTCCTGACGCGTACAACTATCAGCCCCAGAGTCAGGTGTGGGAGCCGTCTGGTCGCCCTCCTCCTGACGCGTACGACTATCAGCCCCAGAGTCAGGTATGGGAGCCATATAGTCGCTTGCCTCCAAACGCATACGACTCTCAGTGCCAGAGTCAGCTTCCCCAAGTAGGAATCCAGGCCTCGCGCCCAAGCTTTCAGTCGGACAAAGGACAAGCGACGAAGCCATTGAGGTCGGACAAGATGGCTTGGATCGACCGGCACTACTTCGGGCATGAGCCTGTCAATTCAGCAGACTTTCCCCTTGCGACATTCCTAGGTCATGAGGATATCAGAACGTTGGCGCCGGAGACAGATCTTTCAAATTTTGTCATGAACGCTTACATAGAACTGCTCCGGATTAGAGAGCAACGTTTTAACCGTTCTGAATATCTGAAGCTTAACATGTATCCCACTCATTTTGTGGAATTAACGGTGAGAGAATTCACAGAATGGAGGCGAGGGGGCGGCAGGAGTAAGTGGAAACCAGGTCGAAACGTGTTAGGCATGATGAACGCAGACTATCAATGTCCCGCTGCTGATGCGAACCTTATCATGATACCCTGTCATCATGCAAACCACTGGTTCCTATTAGTTCTCCATCCAGCGTTCAGAACGGTTCACATATACGATAGCCTAAGGGAGGACGAGCCTGGACAGCTGCTGGCACAGATGTACAACGAGTACATCACTTTAGTGGTTAGTATTTATTTTTTGACCTTGGCTCATAGTATATTGTTCTTGTCTCATAGGCTTGATTCTCGTTTTTATTGTTGGATGCAGACTACTGTCCTCTCGCTAGCATGCGGACGGCCACAGGGTGACCCTTGGACGGTCGTGATGATAAAGGACCGACCAAAGCAATATAACGGTCACGATTGCGGGATTTACGTCCTCAAGTACATGGACTACATTGCTCGCTCGGAAGTGCTCAAACACTCCTCGTGGACTAGGAAGGATGCCTTGACGTTTAGGTATAGGATAGCCTGGGAGCTGAAAAAGAATGAAGCTAGACGCCTTCATTACCATTATCCTGACGTGCGTGGCTAGCTGCTGTGATGTTACAAAAAACTGTACCAAAAAGAAATGTACATAATTTTTCGCTATTTTGAATTTGGCGCTAAAATGTGCGCGAATATACCTTTCATATGATGGCATTCGAAAAAAAGTGACAAAAAAAATTACAACTTTTTTTAGAAGCTATCAAATGGGGCCTAAAGTGTGCCCGAATAGGCCCTTCCTAGGAAAACTCAAAAATTAATGTGTCTCGTTTTTCGCCGAAAGTCTTACAAATGGGCTAACTAGCGTGCCTGAAGTGCAATGAGCGGAAAAAAAGTGACAAAAAAAATTACAACTTTTTTCGGAAGCTATCAAATGGGGCCTAAAGTGTGCCCGAAAACGGAGTTACCAAAACTATCAATAATCCACAAACCAAATCACAAATTAAAGATTGCACAAACCAAATCACAAATTTAAACATTATATAAGTTCAATTTATACAACTGAAACATTAACCCTAACACTCTTCCTCATCATCGTCCTCCTCGACCATACTGCCAGGTTCGATACCTAACACTTTATAATGGTTTCTCTTGTCATGATCAGTCATCTTGTTACACAACGCACACTTTCGTAATTTTTTTTGACCCGTTGCTTCTTCAATCGGATTCTTCATGCGTATTGCTCGTTTTCGCCCTTTTGTTTGAGAAATAATTGGATCAAAAATGTCGTCCTCCTCACCTTGTAGGTCAGTGCCGTCAATGACTGGCTGTTTGGCTCGATTGAATCTACCGCCTGGAGTTGTCCGAGTAGTCGGAGTGTCCACAGTTTCTGGTAATGCCATCCTAAACTGTGCATGCTTAGCCTTATCCCGTGCGGCTGCTTCAACTTGATACCTGTACCCATCAAATGTCGACGCTGCATCCATTGATAAACCGTGCATGATGTTACAAAGGTGATTATATCGCAGCGTCTCAGATTGCTCGAAATCAACTGAAACATTGGGCACGTAAGGAATGTGACCGTGGACTCTGTTGGCTTCCTTCGTCCACCGTTCCAAGATATACGGTGGAGGGATTTCACTAGCATTCTTGGCGCTCAAAACCCTCAACGCGTGTCGACAAAGTATACCTTTATGCTCAAACAGTTGACAGTTGCAATTAACCAACCCGGTGTCCTTACAAACTGCTACGGTAAAATGTCGTCTGGTCCTCGGAGCCGACGAAGAGCACGGATTGGCGAAGTTCGTCACATTTGTCAAAGCATAAACCTTGATATCTCTGGTGGAATACTCGTGCAACTTTGTCATGCCATATTGATTCGACTTTAGTAGTTCCTCTTGAAACTGTCGAAACATTTCCTTGGTATAGACTTGAGCCGCATGAGCCTCTAAAGGTGAATAAAGTAGTATAGCTCTTTCTTTGCAAACTGTAGCCGCGTCGGCTTCTCTCTCACGGTACAATTGCCTGTCAACGGCTTTCTGCATCTCTAGTACGAACTCCGCTATACTTGAAGACTGGCCTACGTACCCATCAAAGAATGAATTCATAGCTTCGCTTCTCGAGGTCGTAGTCATTCCGGCTGCAAAAAACTTCTTGGTGTAGGCACCGACCCACTGTGTCTTGATCTCATACAACGATTGTAACCATTCGTGATTGTGCAAATAGTAAGTATCCATTAACGTGGCCCACCTCTCCTCGAACACGTCTACCGTCAACGATTTCTTCACACATGTATTAAAGTCAGTCTTGAATGACGGATGGTTTGCATATACATGGTGAAGCCGTTCGGGATATTTGTTGCTTATGTGCCATGTGCACAGGCCATGGTGAGTATCTGGAAGGACCTTAGCGATTGCATTTTTCATTGCCAGATCTTGGTCGGTGATGATGGTCTTTGGAGGAATATGATACATTGCTTGAAGCCACGTTTCAAATAACCACGTAAATGACTCCTCCGTCTCATCCCTAAGCAGGGCAAAGCCAAACGAGATTGACTGATAGTGGTGGTTCACCCCGGTGAACGGAGCAAAAGGCATAGAGTACTTATTGGTGCGGTATGTGGTGTCAAACGTCACAACATCCCCAAAATTTTGGTAAGCAGCTCTAGAACGGGGGTCCGCCCAAAATATAGTACTAATGCGGTTCTCATCATCCAGTTGGAGACTGTAAAAAAATCCAGAATTCTCACTCTGAAGGGACCTGAAGAGATCAAGTGTAGTTTGAGAATCACTCTTACCGAAAGACTCTCTCCTCTGAGCACGAAGTTCATTTCGAAGGTCTACTTCGTTGAAACTCAACTTGTCAATCCCCCCAACCTGGCTTGAGAAAACCCCCATCATCTTAGAAGGTGGAATTTTAGCCTCGGCCATTGTAAAAATTAGTTGTCTGTGTGCCGCGCTTATTTCTCGGTGTTGATGAATTTGACCAATCTTACTGGGGGTCATCAACTGATGATTATGGCTCAACTCCACTCCTGTGACAACCCAATGGTTTTCATTTTTTCGGTGTACTGCATACACATGGGCCTTGCAGCCGGTACCCGGAAATGTGTCCCGTTTTCTTTGTCTTGTTGTCCCTTCGTCACTGATCCGAACGACCGGAGTTACATGCGGTGCTCCTCTATGACACTCAAATAGTCTTGCACAAATTTGATCTGTATTCGCCCGTTTTCTAGTCGTCTTAGTTCTAATACCGAAACCTATCGTTTTCGAATATGCTCTATAGTATGCTTCAACTTCGTCCAGTGCTTGAAAAACTTGACCAACGTAAGGTGGATCAGAACCTTCACAAAAATTATTTCCTCCAGTTGCATCCATATTTATACTGTAATCTAAAAAATAAAAATTATATCATTCTCAACAAGTCATAAATTTAAATAAAAGAAGAATAAAATTTATTTAAACCACCGTCTTTCGGGAAATTTGGTATAATGTAAAATTAGCAAAATAGCCCCCGATGAGCGGCAAATTACCGAAATGCCTCTGGGGGTTCATTATCACCCTAACGCCCCAAATCAGCTTCAAAACAACCTTTCAGGTGCTTTGCTTACATTTCTGGACTAAGAAATCCTTTGAAAAACTTAACGCTGCAAATTTACGAAAATACCCCTATCGGGGATGCGAATTACCAAAATGCCCCCTGACAAAAAAAATCTGAAAAGTGCTTTGAAATGGGATTTTAAGCTTCCTGAATTCACTCTTTAAAATAACTTTTCAGGTGTCTCACACCCTTTCCTGAACTAAAAGTTATTTTAAGCACAAATTTGTGTAATGTAAAATTAGCAAAATAGCCCCCGGGGGTTCATTGTCACCCTAACGCCCATCAAACCAGCTTCAAAACAACCTTTCAGGTGTTTTACTTACATTTCTGGACCGAAAAACTTTTTTTCGGGAAAATTACCAAAACACCCCTCGCGGGGGGGCAAATTACCAAAATGCCCCCTGGCTTCAGAAAATATCAAAAGTGCTTTAAAAAGCTATTTTAAGCTTCCTGAGTTCATTCTTGATCTAAAAAGTATTTTACGGATTTTTCGCCTAAAAATCCCGAACCGGTGTCCGGATCGAGCGCTTAAAAGCCCGTTCGGCCAAAAAATTAGCTAACGGCTTCGGAATGGCCCGAATTCCTGGGGAATGGAACTTCCCAACACCCTAGGGTTCTCATAAAAGTTTCGCACGAAATCGCGCTGTCTTGATATTTTAAATTACACTGCAAAGTTACAAGGTTGCGCGTATCAGTTAACCCCTTTCTAGTCTTTGCAAAAATCTGAAATTTTTACCTGATACAGATCTTTTGAAAATAACTAGGGTCTCTGTTTTGTATTTTGGCAAAATCTAGCTCTAGCTATTTTTTATAAATTCGTGAAAAAACTGTCTAATTAAGTTTTCACCTTTAGCGACAATTACGCCCCGCAATCAGCTGCAAAACAACATTTCAGGCGTTTTACTTACACTTCTGGACTTAAAAGTCCGTTGAAAAACTTTTTCGGGAAAATTACCAAAATACCCCTCTCGGGGTGGCAAATTACCAAAATACCCCCTGGCTTCAGAAAATATCAAAAGTGCTTTAAAATGCTATTTTAAGCTTCCTGAGTTCATTCTTGATCTAAAAAGTATTTTACGGATTTTTCGCCTAAAAATCTCGAACCGGTGTCCGGATCGAGCGCTTAAAAGCCCGTTCGGCCAAAAAATTAGCTAACGGCTTCGGAATGGCCCGAATTCCTGGGGAATGGAACTTCCCAACACCCTAGGGTTTTCATAAAAGTTTCGCGCGAAATCGCGCTGGCTTGATATTTTAAATTACACTGCAAAGTTACAAGGTTGCGTGTATCAGTTAACCCCTTTCCAGTCTTTGGAAAAATCTGAAATTTTTACCTGATACAGATCTTTTGAAAATAACTAGGGTCTCTGTTTCGTATTTTGGCAAAATCTAGCTCTAGCTATTTTTTATAAATTCGTAAAAAATTCTATTTTTGACGCCCTAAAAAATCGCTATTTTGGAATTTTTCGAATGTAATACCCCGATTTGTCAAAACGTAATTTTGACGCCCTAAACACGAATTTTAGACTATTGTAAGAACAATTTAAGCGTAACACAATTTAAACAATCAATTGGTATGAACAAATTGAAAAATACTTACTTGTTTTAACTTGATATATTTCAAGAAAAATCCACCGATCTTCTAGCGTAAATTTTTTTTGTTTGTATGTAGGTGAGATAGGGAGAATGAGGAGGGTGGAAAAAATGATTCGGGGAGGAGGGATTTTATAGAGAGAAAAGTGAGAGAGGAAGGGAAGAACCGTGAGTGAACAGCAGGGAGGGGGAGGGGGGAATGACACGTGGGGGTGGGGGGTAGGGTGGTAATGACACGTGGGGGAAGAGGGGGTTCACGGGTGGGGGAAGGGGGTTCACGGGTGGGGGAAAAGGACATAGGGTGGGGGCCACGGGGTGGGGGGCAAGGGGGGTGACGCGTGGGGGGGGCAAGGGGGTGGGGTCACGGAAGGCAATAATGCCAACCGCATGTAGGAGTTGCGGTTGGGCATTATTGCCACCATTTTCTCGTGATATTTTCGTGAATTTCTCATATTATTTTTGTCCTTTTTCGTCCCTTTTCGTCCCTTTTGCGCCACGTGGCCAACCGCTGCTCTTACCTGCGGTTCGGTGGAGAAATTGTTATTTCTCCACCGGTAGATGTGGATCGGTCCCCTATATATATATATATATATATGGGAGCTGATCCCTTGATAGCGCTAGTAAAATGGGGTATTTGCTAGCGCGATCTGGACTGTCCATCCTAAAAGATGAACGTCCCAGATCGCGCCTTTTTTAAAAACTGTCAGTAGTCTGCGACACAGTGTCTCGGACGACTTATTTTACCTTTTTGCCCCTCTATGTCGTCCACAATACTGTGTAGCGGACCAGTGAGGGGCCCTCACAAAAAGTCGTCAGCCACACTGTGTGGCGGACGACCTCTAGGCTGACACATGTCAGTACCTGTCCCGTCACCCGCCAAGAAAGTCTCCTGTCAGAGCCCCATTCCCCTCGGTAGGTGTCACGTCAACAGTGTCCGCGACAGTTCTAAATGCAAAATTATATTTATGGACCTTTATTTCTGCACGTATCAGAGTTGTCGGCAGCATTTTCAGCTCTTTCTGCAAAAATTCCAGTTCTTTGAGCAAAATTTTCTTCTCCTTCAGACTCACTTGCTTCAATTTTCAGCTCCCTTCAAGCTTCGAGTAACACTTGCTTCAAGCTTCACTCAAGTAAGGTAAGTTTGTGATCTGAAGTTTTCTTTATGGATTGACTGATAAAGTATAATTTATTTTTTTGGACAAAAAGTATAGATCTTTGTGATGTTCTAGAAATTTGTCACTCTATTCATCAATTTGTGATGTTCTAGAAATTAATTTGTTAAGTTTAAACCAATTCATTGTAGTTAATTTCGAATTTTTTGAGATATGTTTGTTGTATTTTGGCATGATGAATTTGTCTATTTATCTTAGTAATTTTAATTTGTTATGTTCAATAAATTTATAATGAGCAAAATGGGAGACACTTTTGAGATTATGTATATGGTATATTTGTCATCCTAAATTGGTCTATTCGCCAAGATAATTTTGAGATAATATTTTCATTTGAAAATGTCATTTGATTGTTAAGCGTAGTCTATTTCTACATAGGTCTTGTTTCACAATGTCTGATTTCGTGTCGAGCTCCAACACCCCCGTAGATGCTAGTGATCCGTATCTAGGACGAACCTTTCAAACATTGGAAGAAGCTGAAGAATGTTTTCGAGCGTATTCATTGAGGGTTGGTTTTGGCATTAGAATAAAGACTACAAGAACAAGCAACGTAACGAAAAAGATATGCTCTCGCTTATACGAGTGTCATAGGGGCAGAAACCCAGTGCAAAATGAGACACGCGTAGGCAACGATGACAGTGATGACGAAATAGGATATTCGCGTAGAAGACGGGACTGCTTTGAGCGCACAAATTGCCAGGTCAAGATGTTCGTAAGCTACAAACCCAAGCAAGATCATTGGCTTATTACCAGCCTGGAACTGGCACACAATCACCCGTTAGTAACCCCTTCTAAGGTGAGTCAGATGCATCAACACAAGAAGATGGGTAAGGTCGCGAGGAGCCTAATTCACACAATGAGCAATGCGCGGATTGGACCTACCGAGATTGTTAATGTTCTTGCTGAACAGGCTGGGGGAATTCAAAATTTAAACTTTAACACGACAGACGTTCGTAACGCGGTCCGAACCCATAGACGAGCCGCGTATGACCTCAATGATGCTCAATCGACAATGAGCCTATTGAAACGGATGCAGATGGAGGACCCGCAGTTTACCTTCGATTATAAACTTGACGACGAGCATCGAGTTAGCACAATTTTTTGGGTCGACGGTCGTTCGAGGCTAGCTTATAAGCATTTTGGGGATGTCGTGACTTTCGACACCACATACCGTACCAACAAGTACTCGATGCCGTTCGCTCCTTTCACGGGCGTCAATCATCATTATCACTCCATCCTGTTCGGGTTCGCCTTGTTAAGGGACGAGAGCGAGAGTTCTTTTGAATGGTTGTTTAGGGTGTGGCTGGAAGCAATGAACTTCAAAGCACCCAAAGTTATCATCACCGATCAAGATTTGGCAATGAAGAAGGCTATTGCTACCGTCTTCCCAGATACTCGACACAACTTGTGCACTTGGCACATAAGCAACAAATACCCTGAACGTCTGCATCACGTGTACGCAAAGTATCCAGACTTTAAACAGGATTTTGAAAAGTGCGTTAATAAGTCGTTAACGATTGAGGAATTTGAGGAGAGGTGGGAAAAGCTTGTTGGGATTACTCATTGCAAGACAACGAGTGGCTCCAGCACTTGTACGAGCTCAAAGAGCAATGGATTGGCGTTTACACGAGGAGGCATTTTTCTGCGGGCATGAAAACGACGGGCAGGAGTGAATCTATGAATGCCACGTTCGATAGTTATGTGGGTACAGCTACCAATTTGAAGAGTTTCGTCACATCCGCACAAAAAGCGGTTGCGTCGTTGTTCGTGAAAGAAAGGGCTGCAGACTTTGCAACCACGTACAAGCAAAGGAGAAGGTTGCTTGAGACCCCGCTGGAGCTGAACGGTGCCAAAGTCTATACGAAGGAGATCTTCCTGCTATACCAAGTAGAGCTGCAAAAATCGGGACGATACAGTATAAACAAGGTGGCAGAAAAGTCGTCGCGTGAGTACAAGGTTTATTCGCTCGTGAATGACCTCGTCCCTGAGAAGCTGCGCAGAATTTATACGGTGAGCCACGACACATTGACGGACTCGGTGACATGTGTTTGCAAGAAGTTTGAGTTCCATGGCATCCTGTGTAGACACATTCTGCGGTTTTTCACACAGAAGAATATCAGGACAATCCCCGATAAATACGTCCTGCCACGGTGGACGAAAGGTGCAAACAGGTTGCACGGTACCATTTCCTTTCCGGAGCACCCGTATACTGACTTTGAAGAATCAGAGACGTTGCGGTATAATCATCTGGTGACGATGTTCACCCGTTTGTCCGTAAAGGGTGCTGCTACAATGGTCGGATATAAACATCTCCTCGAGGTAGCTCAGCAGCAAGAGCCCATCGTCGACCAGTTGGAAGCAGCTTCAGTCAGCAATGCGGTTGACATCGAGCCTACGACGGGATCAGAAGATGACGAGCCGGGGGAGGAAGACGACAATGATATCCGGCCTTTGGATCCAATTATATCGCAAACGAAAGGCCGCAAGAGATCTACGCGGATGAAAAGCTCTATTGAAACGGCAACTCAACCTAAAAAGCTGAGAAGGTGTGCATTGTGCAACAAAATGACCGACCACGACAAGCGGAACCATTACAAGGCACTGGGGATAAGTCCAGGGGGTTTGCAAGACGGGGAAGAAGATGATGCCGAAGATGAGGACGAATAAGCTGCAGTGGACCTATAATTTTTTTATGCATATATAGTAGATATATATATATATACATATACGGAATCGGATTTTGCAAACGCTAGCACATAAACTTATACATACATATATAAATCCTCATCATCGCTAGCACATGCTCAATGCATAATCAAAACCACGCATAAAATGCAATATTCATCACAATTATGGATTACGAACATGTAAAGGATTGATTTTGTGAACTTACGTGATCTATTAGGGTATTAAAGCTGCTCTTAAGAAGAAATTGCACAGATCTTCTTGCCAACGTCGCTGGGAATATTTGTGAGTAGGAAGAATGGTGGAGAAGAGTGTCGTAATTAGGGTTTTTTTGTAATTATATTATCCGTCCGCTATACTATATCGCGGACAATATATTGGCCGCCACTGTGTACTTCCAACTGTTGACGTGACATATAAAGACAAGGACTGAAGGGACAGGTACTGACACGTGTCAGCCTAGAGGCCGTCCGCCACACAGTGTGGCGGACAACTTTTTGTAAGGGCCTATCACTGGTCCGCTACACAGTATCGCGGACGGCGTGGAGGGGCAAAAAGGTAAAATAAGTCGTCCGCAACACTGTGTCGCGGACTACTGACAGTTTAAAAAAAGGCACGATCTAGGTCGTCCATCTTTCAGGATGGACGGTCCGGATCTCACTGGCAAATACCCCATTTTGCTAGCGCTATCAAGGGATCAGCTCCCTATATGTATGTATGTATGTATGTATGTATGTATGTATGTATGTATGTATGTATATATATGGGAGCCGATCCCTATCGACCGGTGGAGAAATAAAATTTCTCCACCAAACCGCTACAAAGAGTAGCGGTTGCAATTATTACTCGCAAATACACAACCGCAACACTTTGTTACGGTTACGCCCCCCCCCATTGCCCCCCTCCCCCCTCCCCTCGTCTCCCCCCAGGCCCCCCATGCCCAACCGCAACTCTTTGTTGCGGTTGGCCCCCCTTCCCCCACGTGGTGTCCCCCTTCCCCGCCACATGGCCTTCCCCCTTCCCCCATGGCCCCCCTTCCCCCGTCCTCCCCTTGCCCGCCATGTGGCCTCCCCCTCTTCCCCAATGGCCCCCCTTACCCCCGTCCTCCCCTCCCCCCATGCCCAACCGCAACACTTTGTTGCGGTTGGCCCCCTTCCCCTGGTCCCCCTTCCCAATTCCCCGCCGTGTCCCTGTCCCCCTCACCCCCACCACGTGGCATCCCCTTCCTTCGCCACGTGGCCCCGTCCCCCCTCCATGCCCAACCGCAACACTTTGTTGCGGTTGGCATGCCAACCGCAACAAAGTGTTGCGGTCCCCCCACCCCCTCACGTGGTGTCCCCCCCCCCCCCCCGTGATGCCCCCCATGGCCCCCCTTCCCCCTCCCGTGATGCCATGTGGTGTCCTTCCCCCTCACTCACGGATTTTTTTTCTGTCTTCTTTCTTCTCTTTCCTTCGCTTTTTTCTCTTTATAATCCCTCCTCCCCGAACCCTTTCTTCCACTCTCCATCATCTTTACCAACTATCTTCATACTCCATATCTCACCTACAACAATACAAACAAAAAAATTTTACGCTAGAAGCTTGGTTGATAACCGTTAGAAGATCGGTTGATTTTTCTTTAAATATATCAAGTCAAAACAAGTAAGTATTTTTTGGGTTTTCTTATAATTCAATGTTAATTTCAAAGTTCAAAAATAGTTATTGTAGACTCAAATCGAAGATAACGAAAATACAAATTGAAGGAAACAAAAATCAGATCAATCAGAGATCGGATGAGCGGTATTACATTTATAGATTCCAAAATAGCGATTTTTTCGGGCGTCTAAATTAGGATTTTTTACGAATTTATAAAAAATAGCTAGAGCTAGATTTTGCCAAAGTGTGAAAAAGAGACCCTATTTATTTTTAAAGATCTATATTAGGGAAAACTTTCAGATTTTTCCAAATACTGGAAAGGGATTAACTGATACGGGGAACCTTATAACTTTGCACTGTAATTTAAAATATCAAGCCAACACGATTTCGCGCGAAAATTTTATGAGAACCCTAGGATATTGGGAAGTTCCATCCCCCAGAAATTCGGGCCATTCCGAAGTCGTTAGCTATTTTTTTGGCCGAACAGGCTTTTAAGCGCTCGATCCGGACACCGGTTCGAAATTTTTGGGCGAAAAGTCCGTATAATACTTTTTAGATCAAGAATGAATTCGGGAAGCTTAAAATAGCATTTCAAAGCACTTTTGAGATTGTTCTGATGCCAGGGGCATTTTGGTAATTTGCCATCCCGAGAGGGGTATTTTGGTAATTTTATGGTGTTAAGTTTTTCAAAGGACTTTCTAGTCCATAAATATAAGTAAAACACCTGAAAGGTTTTTTTGAAGCTGATTTGGGGCGTTAGGGTGATAATGAACCCCCGGGGGCATTTCGGTAATTTGCCGCTCATCAGGGGTATTTTGATAATTGAACATTGTAAAATTTTCCTAATGCGTTGCTAAGCTAGGTTAAAAATCCATTTATAGTTTTGGAATGTAAATATTATGGATACTAAGTTGGTTTACGATTATATTTTGTTCTTAGATAGATGGATTTCAACGCCGGACCTCATGATACATCAATCCTATACGATGACGATGACCACGTCGCGAGGCACGTATTTGACGGTGTCGATAGGGGTCTTTTGGAAACAATTCAAAGCACAAGTCACCACGATGAGTGGGTACTAAACGAGGAACAAATACAACTATTACACCGTCAAAATTTATCTATGTTCACCCGATCCCGGGATTTGGTCTCGACACGACGATTGCCTTATATCCGCTCTAGTTGAACGATGGAGGAGCGAGACGAACTCATTTCACTTCCGGTTTGGTAAAATGACTATTACATTAGAGGACGTCGGATTTATACTTGGAATCCCATGTCACGCCAAACCCATTACTTCGAGCAAAACGTCTGCATCCATAGCAAAGATGGCTAGGCAGTATTTCCCGAGAATTCTGAGGGAAGCTCTTACAACGAACGGCATCAAACTTAAATGGTGTTCCGACGCATTCGAAAAACACGGTGCATCCAAAGTATATGGTGTTCTTGGAGGATCTTGAGGAGGTATACTCGTATTCGTGGGGTTCAGCTATCCTTGCGCACCTATATCGAGCACTGCACAAAGTTACGAGAAAGAGTGCCAAGTCCATTGCCGCCTGCCTGACTCTATTACAGGTTTGAGCATTTATTTTCTTGATTGACGTGTCAATATATTCTAGCATTAATGTGCTAATTCCAGATAATATTTGCATTCACAGGTTTGGTCTTACGAGAGGCTACCCACGGGTCATCCACAACAGCGAGAATATTCCGATGAGACGTGGCCTAGGGTGTGGGCCTGGGGGCCTACGACCAACCGGAGGAGACAGGTAGACCCGCACCACCATCTAAAGTTCTATCGGGGGGAACTAGAGATACTCAATGCATCCCAGGTGACGTGGAAGCCATATAGCAAGGTGATGCATCGGTTGGATGAGTGGTGTTGGCAACTTCCGGTGTCGTACGTGCTGGCGGGTTTGGTTCGGGTGCCGCTTATTCACTTCGAAGTATGTGAGTTTCAGATGCCCGATCGAGCTATAAGGCAAGCTGGCTGTCTACAAGGGATACCAAAACCCGCTGTAGACATGCGGCCATACATGAGTGGTCGAGGGCCAAACTTCGAGGTGCCTGATGCCTTGAATTTGTTGAGCGACGAGATGCAACAGTGCAATACATGGCAAGAAACATATGATAGCCTTGTATCGCTGAAGGCCGACAATATCAGCATTGAGGAGTACCTGCAATTATTTCTCAAGGTGACGCGCACGAGGGTGAATCGCCCTTCCCAGGCGAGGAAGACATCGTATGCGCCAAGTGAGATCTATGACCAGTTCTGGGCATTGAACATTGTAAGTCATGCTAGTGTTGTTTCAATTTTTATTTGCGCACCTTATCTACCATGCCTGAAATGATTAGCCATATTTTGTATGCATGTTTTTTAGGTTCACCAGGGCACTGAGGTGTTCAAGCAGCAGGCTCCTGACAATCTCAAGAGGCCCATTGAGAGGTACAAGACTGAAGTTTAAAACTTTAGTCTTGCGTACCGGGGTTACCAAGGGGAGCCGTCTAGTTGCTTGCCTCCTGACGCGTACGACTATCAGCCCCAGAGTCAGGTGTGGGAGTCGTCTACTCGCTTGCTTCCTGACGCATATGACTCTCAGTCCCAGAGTCAGGTGTGGGAGTCGTCTACTCGCTTCCCTCCTGACGTGTACGACTATCAGCCCCAGAGTCAGGTGTGGGAGCCGTCTACTCGCTTGCCTCCTGACGCGTACGACTCTCAGCCCCAGATTCAGGTGACCCAAGTAGGAATCCAGGCATCGCGCCTAAGCATCCGGTCAGATAAAGGACAACCGACGAAGCCATTAAGTCCGGCCAAAAGGGATTGGATCGACCGGCACTACTTTGGGCATGAGCCAATCGCTACAGCAGACTTTCCTGTTTCTTCATTCCTAGCTCACTCAGATCTAAGACTGTTGGCGCCGAACACAAATATTTCAAATTTTCTCATTGACGCTTATATAGATCTGCTACGTGTTAGAGAGCTAAATTATAACCTCTGCCAAACTTTGAAGCTCAACATGTATGCCTCTTTTGTTATCCCCTTCATGGTGAATAGCATGAAGGAGTTCATAGAATGGAGGAGGAAGCGAGGGACAAGCAAGGGTGAATGGCGACCATCTGCAAACGTGCTTTCCTACTTGAACGCGGACTATCAATGTCATGCAGCTGAGTCGAACCTAATCATGTTACCTGCTCTTCATGCAAGCCACTTCTTCCTATTAGTTCTCTTTCCAGAGAATAAAGTGGTCCACATATACGATAGCCTAAGGGAAGACGGACCCGGTCTGCAGCTGACGCAGATGTACTCCACGTACATCAATATGGTGGTTAGTTTATATCTTGACCTTTGCTCATCGTCTATTCTTCTTGTTACATAGGCTTGATAACCTTTTTTTATTGTTGGATGCAGACTACTATCATTCCACTAGCGTGTCGACATTTTAAGGGGGAAGCCACCACGAGCAAAACCATGATAGATCCTTGGACGGTCGTGACGATAGAAAACCGACCAAAGTAATATAACAGTCATGATTGCAGGATTTACGTCCTCAAGTACATGGACTACATAGCTCGCTCAGATGTGCTCGAATATGATACGTGGTCTCGAAACGATGCCTTGACGTTTAGATATAGGATAGCCTGGGAGCTGAAAATGGTGTAGCTAGACGCCTTCCTTACCATTATCCTGAGATGTAGTAGACGTTCGTATGTTTTATTATTACTATTGTTGGATTTTGGATATTAAGGTTTGAAATTGAATTAATGTGTCTCGGTTTTTTTTTTCAAAATTGATACAAATGGGCTAACTAGCGTGCCTAAGGTTCAATGAGCAAAAAAAAAGTGACAAAAAAAATTATGTAATTTTTCGGAAGTTATGAATTGGGTCCTAAAGTGTGCCCGAACAGGCCCTTCATAAGAAAACCCAAAAAATAATGTGTCTCGCTTTTTTTCGGAATTGATACAAATGGGCTAACTAGCGTGCCTTAGGTTCAATGAGCAAAAAAAAATTGACAAAAAAAATTACGTAATTTTTTGGAAGTTATGAATTGGGCCCTAAAGTGTGCCCGAACAGGCCCTTCCTAGAAAAACACAAAAAATAATGTGTCTCGATTTTTTTCCAAAATTGATACAAATTGGCTAACTAGCGTGCCTAAGGTTCAATGAGCAAAAAAAAAAGTGACAAAAAAAATTACGTAATTTTTCGAAAGTTATGAATTGGGCCCTAAAGTGTGCCTGAACAGGTAGAGATGTCAAAAGGGCCGGGTGGACTGCAGGCTGGCCCGTTTTTGGCCCGGGCTGGCCCTAACCCTTAGGGCCAGGGCCAGGCCGAATTCTTTGAGAAACGGGCCCGGGCCCGGCCCTAAAACGGCCCTTTTTTGGCCCGGGTTTGGCCCGGCCCGGCCCCGTTAGCCCCCCCCCTAATGTTTTTTCTTTTCTATTTTTTTTGAAGTCTATTTTATTACATTATTATTTTTTTTTGATATTTTGGATCTTTTTAGTTAAATTAATAGTTTTTGAGGTGTTATTGAATTCATATGATCAGTATTTTCTTTAACATACGCAGAGAAGTATGGGTGTGTGGTGATTGTGACGTGTTTTTGATGATTTCTGAGTGGGCTTTCATTTAATGTATTTTATAGAATTTGCTTTGTGTTCTACATCACAAGCTAAGGGAATAATTATAAAAACAATTATCATGTATTCTAAACATAAATAAAAATTATGTATTCTTTTTGTTTCAAACCAAAAGAGGTGAATTGAATTCTAAATTTAATTTCATGAACTGGGTGACGTGTTAAAGAGCCTTGAAGAATAATCTCATGTTTCTTTAAATGACCAAAGAATTTGAATGTAACAAGAAAAGATGTTATTTTATCTTCATCGATCTCGTTATTGTTTTTGTTTGATCTACTCTATTTTTCTTTGACATTTACAGGTTTTACACCATATTACGAAAGAGATTGAATTTTGCACTTAAAATCAGTATGTGTGGGCTAGAACAACTAGTTTTTGTACTTAATCCGTGGTTAATGGTCAATCAACATCAATTTGCCTTTTTGAAAGGGATTTAATTCGTGAAAAAGTGATTGTATACTCAGTGGTCCGTTTACAAAAAATTTTCCCTTTGTTGAAGAAGAAGTCTTTATAATAAAAAGTTGGGAAGAAAGGAAAAAAATATTTGGATTGGGCCCGGGCCCGGCCCAAGCCCGGCCCTAAATATTGGGCCTAGGGCCTGGGCTTGGACTGGGCCCATATATCCCAGGTTTTAGGCCCGGCCCGGCCCGTTTTTCATTTGTGAGGCCCGGCCCGGGCCCGATTTCATTGGAGGCCCGCTGGGCCTGGGCCGGGCCGGCCCAAGCCCGGCCCATTGACAACTCTACGAACAGGCCCTTCTTAGGAAAACCCAAAAATTAATGTGTCTCGATTTTTTCCAAAATTGATACAAATGGGCTAACTAGCGTGCCTAAGATTCAATGAGCAAAAAAAAAGTGACAAAATAAATTACGTAATTTTTCGGAAGCTATGATTCCACAAACCAAATCACAAATTTAAACATTATAAAAGTTTAATTTATACAACTGAAACATTAACCCTAACACTGATCATCATCATCGTCCTCCTCGACCATACTGCCAGGTTCGATACCTAACACTTTATAATGGTTTCTCTTGTCATGATCAGTCATCTTATTACACAACGCACACTTTCGCAATTTTTTTGACCCGTTGCTTCTTCAATCGGATTCTTCATACATATTGCTCGTTTTTGACCTTTTGTTTGAGAAATAATCGGATCAAAAATGTCGTCCTCCTCACCTTGCAGGCTAGTGCCGTCAATGACTGGCTGTGAAGCTCGATTGAATCTACCGGCTGGAGTCGTCCGACCAGTCGGAGTGTCCCGTCTTTCTGGTAATGCCATCCTAAACTGTGCAAGGTTAGCCTTATCCCGTACGGCTGCTTCAACTTGATACCTGTACCCATCAAATGTTGACGTTGCATCCAATGATAAACCGCGCATGATGTTACAAAGGTGATTATATCGCAGCGTCTCAGATTGCTCGAAATCAACTGAAACATTGGGCACGTAAGGAATGTGATCGTGGACTCTATTGGCTTCCTTCGTCCACCGTTCCAAGATATACTGTGGAGGGATTTCACGAGCATTCTTGGCGCTAAAAACCCTCAACGCGTGTCGACAAAGTATACCTTTATGCTCGAACAGTTGACAGTTGCAATTAACCAACCCGGTGTCCATACAAACTGCTACGGTAAAATGTCTTCTGCTCCTCAGAGCCGACGAAGAGCACGGATTGGCAAAATTCGTCACATTTGTCAAAGCATAAACCTTGATCACTCTGGTGGAATACTCGTGCAACTTTGTCATGCTATATTGATTCGACTTTAGTAGTTCCTCTTGAAACTGTCTAAACATTTCCTTGGTATAGACTTGAGCCGCATGAGCCTCCAAAGGTGAAAAAACTACTATGGCTCTTTCTCTGTAAACTGTAGCCGCGTCGGCTTCTCTCTCAAGGAAAAATTTCTTGTCAAGGGCTTTCTGCATCTCTAGTACGAACTCTGTTATACTTGAAGAATGGCCTACGTACCCATCAAAGAATGCATTCATACCTTCGCTTCTCGAGGTCGTAGTCATTCCGGCTGCAAAAAACTTCTTGGTGTAGGCACCGACCCACTGTGTCTTGATCTCATACAACGATTGTAACCATTGATGATTGTGCAAATAGTAGTCATCCATTAACTTGGCCCACCTCTCCTCGAACACGTCTACCGTCAACGATTTCTTCACACATGTATTAAAGTCAGTCTTGAATGTCGGATGGTTTGCATATACATTGTGAAGCCGTTCGGGATATTTGTTGCTTATGTGCCATGTGCACAGGCCATGGTGAGTATCTGGAAGGACCTTAGCGATTGCATTTTTCATTGCCAGATCTTGGTCGGTGATGATGGTCTTTGGAGGAATATGATACATTGCTTTAAGCCACGTTTCAAATAACCACGTAAATGACTCCTCCGTCTCATCCCTAAGCAGGGCAAAGCCAAACAAGATTGACTGATAGTGGTGGTTCACCCCGGTGAACGGAGCAAAAGGCATAGAGTACTTATTTGTGCGGTATGTGGTGTCAAACGTCACAACATTCCCAAAATTTTGGTAAGCAGCTCTAGAACGGGCATCCGCCCAAAATATAGTACTAATGCGGTTCTCATCATCCAGTTGGAGACTATAGAAAAAGCCAGAATTCTCACTCTGAAGGTGCCTGAAGATATCAAGTGTAGCTTGAGAATCACTCTTACCGAAAGACTCTCTCCTCTGAGCACGAAGTTCATTTCGAAGGTCTACTTCGTTGAAACTCAACTTGTCAATCCCCCCAGACTGGCTTGAGAAAACCCCCATCATTCTAGAAGGTGGAATTTTAGCCTCGGCCATTGTAAATATCAGTTGTCTGTGTGCCGCGCTTATTTCTCGGTGTTGATGAATTTGACCAATCTTACTAGGGGTCATCAACTGATGATTATGGCTCAACTCCACTCCCGTCACAACCCAATGGTTTTCATTTTTCCGGTGTACTGCATACACATGGGCCTTGCAGCCAGTACCCAGAAATGTGTCGCGTTTTCTTTGTCTTGATGGCCCTTCGTCACTGATCCGAACAACCGGGGGTACATACGGTGCTCCTCTATGACACTCAAATAGTCTTCCACAAATTTGATCTGTATTCGCCCGTTTTCTAGTAGTCTTAGTTCTAATACCGAAACCTATCGTTTTCGAATATGCTCTATAGTATGCTTCAACTTCGTCCAGTGTTTGAAAAACTTGACCCAAGTAAGGTGGATCAGAATCTTCACAAAAAGTATTTCCTCCAGTTGCATCCATATTTATACTGAAATCTAAAAAATAAAAATTATATCATTCTCAACAAGTCATAGAATTAAATAAAATAAAAATAAAGAATCTTTCCTCCAGTTAAAATTTTACAATGTTCAATTACCAAAATACCCCCGATGAGCGGCAAATTACCGAAATGCCCCCGGGGGTTCATTATCACCCTAACGCCCCAAACCAGCTTCAAAACAACCTTTCAGGTGTTTTACTTACATTTCTGGACTAGAAAGTCCTTTGAAAAACTTAACACCGTAAAATTACCAAAATACCCCTCTCGGGGTGGCAAATTACCAAAATGCCCCTGGCATCAGAACAATCTCAAAAGTGCTTTGAAATGCTATTTTAAGCTTCCCGAATTCATTCTTGATCTAAAAAGTATTCTACGGACTTTTCGCCCAAAAATCCCGAACCGGTGTCTGGATCGAGCGCTTAAAAGCCCGTTCAGCCAAAAAATAGCTAACGACTTCGGAATGGCCCGAATTCCTGGGGGATGGAACTTCCCAACATCCTAGGGTTCTCATAAAAGTTTCGCACGAAATCGCGCTGGCTTGATATTTTAAATTACACTACAAAGTTACAAGGTTCCCCTAAATCAGTTAACCCCTTTTCAGTCTTTGGAAAAATCTGAAATTTTTTCCTGATATAGATCTTTTAAAAATAACTAGGGTCTCTTTTTTGTACTTTGGCACAATCTAGCTCTAGCTATTTTTTATAAATTTGTGAAAAACTGTCTAATTAAGTTTTCACCTTTAGCGACAATTACGTTTCGTATTCACATTAAACACACATAGTGTTACACCCTAGGAACACACACAGTGTCTTAAACCAAAATTATTTCCTCCAGTTGTGTTACAATGTTCAATTACCAAAATACCCCCGATGAGCGGCAAATTACCGAAATGCCCCCGGGGGTTCATTATCACCCTAACGCCCCAAACCAGCTTCAAAACAACCTTTCAGGTGTTTTACTTACATTTCTGGACTAGAAAGTCCTTTGAAAAACTTAACACCGTAAAATTACCAAAATACCCCTCTCGGGGTGGCAAATTACCAAAATGCCCCTGGCATCAGAACAATCTCAAAAGTGCATTGAAATGCTATTTTAAGCTTTCCGAATTCATTCTTGATCTAAAAAGTATTCTACGGACTTTTCGCCCAAAAATCCCGAACCGGTGTCCGGATCGAGCGCTTAAAAGCCCGTTCGGCCAAAAAAATAGCTAACGACTTCGGAATGGCCCGAATTCCTGGGGGATGGAACTTCCCAACATCCTAGGGTTCTCATAAAAGTTTCGCGCGAAATCGCGCTGGCTTGATATTTTAAATTACAGTGCAAAGTTACAAGGTTCCCCGTATCAGTTAACCCCCAGTTTTTGGAAAAATCTGAAATTTTTCCCTGATATAGATCTTTTAAAAATAACTAGGGTCTCTTTTTCGCACTTTGGCAAAATCTAGCTCTAGCTATTTTTTATAAATTCGTAAAAAATCCTAATTTAGACGCCCTAAAAAATCGCTATTTTGGAATTTATAAATGTAATACCGCTCATCCGATTGATCTGATTTTTGTTTCCTTCAATTTGTATTTTCGTTATCTTCGATTTGAGTCTACAATGACTATTTTTGAACTTTGAAATTAACATTGAATTATAAGAAAATCCAAAAAATACTTACTTGTTTTGACTTGATATATTTAAAGAAAAATCTACCGATCTTCTAGCGGTTATCAACCGAGCTTCTAGCGTAAAAATTTTTTGTTTGTATTGTTGTAGGTGAGATATGGAGTATGAAGATAGTTGGTAAAGATGATGGAGAGTGGAAGAAAGGGTTCGGGGAGGAGAGATTATAAAGAGAAAAAGCGAAGGAAAGAGAAGAAAGAAGACAGAAAAAAATCCGTGAGTAAGGGAGGGACACCACGTGGCATTACGGGAGGGAAGGGGGGCCATGGGGGGCATCACGGGGGGGGGGGGGACACCACGTGGGGGTGGGGGGGACCGCAACACTTTATTGCGGTCGCAATAAAGTGTTGCGGTCCCCCCCACCCCCACGTGGTGTCCCCCCCCCCCCCCCGTGATGCCCCCCATGGCCCCCCCTCCCCCTCCCGTAATGCCACGTGGTGTCCTTCCCCCTTACTCACGGATTTTTTTCTGTCTTCTCTTCTCTTTCCTTCGCTTTTTTCTCTTTATAATCTCTCCTCCCCGAACCCTTTCTTCCACTCTCCATCATCTTTACCAACTATCTTCATACTCCATATCTCACCTACAAAGTGTTGCGGTTGGGCATGGAGGGGGGACGGGGCCACGTGGCGGGGAATTAGGAGGGGGGACCGAGGGGAGGGGGCCAACCACAACAAAGTGTTGCGGTTGGGCATGGAGGGGGGACGGGGCCCCGTGGCGGGGGAAGGGGATGCCACGTGGCGAGGGTGAGGGGGACTGGGACACATGGTGGGGAATTGGGAAGGGGGACTGAGGGAAGGGGGCCAATCGCAACAAAGTGTTACGGTTGGGCATGGGGGGAGCCATGGGGGGAGGGGAGGACGGGGGGAAGGGGGGCCATGGGGGAAGGGAGGGGGAGGCCACATGGCGGGCGAGGGGAGGACAGGGGAAGGGGGGGCCATGGGGGAAGGCCATGTGGCGGGTAAGGGGGACACCACGTGGGGGAAGGGGGCCAACCGCAACAAAGAGTTGCGGTTGGGCATGGGGGGGGGGCCTTGGGGGGGGGGGGTGTGCAACCGCATCAAAGTGTTGCGGTTGTGTATTTGCGAGTAATAATTGCAACAGCTACTCTTTGTAGCGGTTTGGTAAAAAAAATTTATTTTTCCACCGGTCGATAGGGATCGGCTCCCTATATATATATATATATATATATATATATATATATATATATATATATATATATATATATATATATATATATATATGGGGACCGATCCACACCCACCGGTGGAGAAATAACAAATTTCTCCACCGAACCGCTGGTCTTACCAGCGGTTGGCCACGTGGGACAAAAAGGCGAAAAAGGTGTACGGTCACTGCATTAATGGCAAAAAAGGCACGAGAAATGGCACGAGAAATGGTGAGAAAATGGCGAGAGAGAGAAAAAGGACACCAACCGCATGCACAACCAGCGGTTGGCATTAATATGCCTGCCACGTGCCGTCCCCCACCCCTGCCACGTGGCCCAACCCCATGGCCCCTGCCACGTGGCGTCCCCCTCCCCTGCCACGTGGCCCACCAGCATGGCCAACCGGCGGTATTAGCGATGGCCCTGCCACGTGGCATCCCCTCCCCCTGCCACGTGGCAGAGGGAGGGCACCAACCGCGGGTGGTACCAGCGGTTGGGCCACGTGGCAGGGGGAGGGGACGCCACGTGGCAGGGGCGGGGACCAACCGCTGGTACCACCAGCGGTTGGTCCCCGCCCCTGCCACGTGGCGTCCCCTCCCCCTGCCACGTGGCCCAACCGCTGGTACCACCCGCGGTTGGTGCCCTCCCTCTGCCACGTGGCAGGGGGAGGGGATGCCACGTGGCCCAACCGCCGGTACCACCCGCGGTTGGTCCCCTCCCTCTGCCACGTGGCGTCCCCTCCCCCTGCCACGTGGCCCAACCGCTCCTACGACCCGCGGTTGGTCCCCTCCCTCTGCCACGTGGCGTCCCCTCCCCTCATCCGCAGGGCCCAACCGCTCCTACAACCCGCGGTTGGTCCCTGCCCCCTCCCCTGCCACGTGGCGCCCCCCCCGCGTGATGCCCCACCTGGTGTCCTTCCCCACGATGCCACGTGTCGTCCTTCCCTCCCCCGTGATGCCCCAACGTGGTGTCCTTCTGCCGAATTTTTTTTTTGCAGCAGCCTTTGACCGCATAAACACCCACCCTTCCTCACTTTTTTCTGTCTTTTTTCTTCTCTCTTCCTCGCTTCTCTCTTTATAATCCCCTCCCCCGAACCCTTCTTCTGCACTCTGTCATCTTTTACCAACTTCCTTCGTACTTCATATCTCACCTACATAATCTCCACAACAATACAAATCAAAAAATTTTACGCTAGAAGATCGTGGATAACCGCTAGAAGATCGGTAGTTTTTTCTTTAAATACATCAAGTCACAACAAGTAAGTATTTTGAATTTCCTTATAATTCAATGTTAGGTTTATACAAATCAGCGTATTACATTTATAGATTCCAAAACAGAGATTTTTTAGGGTGCCAAATATAGACAGTTTTTCACGAATTTATAAAAAATAGCTAGAGCTAGATTTTGCCAAAATACAAAAAAGAGACCCTAGTTATTCTTAAAGGATCTGTCTCAGGTAAAAATTTCAGATTTTTCCAAAGACTGGAAAGGGGTTAACTGATACGGGGAACCTTGTAACTCTGCAGTGTATTTTAAAATATCAAGCTAGCGCGATTTCGCGCGAAACTTTTATGAGAATCCTAGGATGTTGGGAAGTTCCATTCCCCAGGAATTCGGGCCATTCCGAAGCCGTTACCTATTTTTTTGGCCGAACGGCCCTTTAAGCGCTTGATCCGGACACCGGTTCGCGATTTTTGGGCGAAACCTCCGTAAAATACTTTTTATGTCAAGAATGAATTCAGGAAGCCTCAAGTAGCATTTCGAAGCACTTTTGATATTTTTTTATGCCAGGGGGCATTTCGGTAATTCGCCGCCCCGAGAGGGGTATTTCGGTAATTTTACAGTGCTAAGTTTTTTGACGGACTTTTTAGTCCAGAAATATAATTACAAAACCTGAAATGTTGTTTTGAAGCTGACGTGGCGCGCGTAGGGGTGTTTTGGTAATTTTCCCGTGCCAAGTTTTTCAAACGACTTTTTAGTCCAGAAATGTAAGTAAACCACCTGAAATGTTGTTTTGAAGCTGGTTCGGGGGCGTTGGGGTGATAGTGAACGCTCAGGGGCATTTCGGTAATTTGCCGATGTTCGGGGGCTATTTTGCTAGGAAGGATCCAGCTTAAAATTCATACCTTGCCCCAGGGGATATTTTGCATAAGTAGCGGGTGTTTTGGTAACTTGCCCCCTTTAAAATTTTTCCTGATATATTTGGTAAACTATTGCTAATGTGTTGGTAAGCTAGGTTAAAGATCCAGTTATAGTTTTGGAATGTAAATATTATGGATATTATGGACGCTAAGTTGGTTTATAATTATATTTTGTTCTTAAAGGTATGAATTTCAGCTCTGGACCTCATGATACATCAATCCTATACGATGACGATGACCACGTCGCGAGGCACGTATTTGACGGTGTCGATAGGGGTGTTTTGGAAACAATTCAAAGCACAAGGCACCTTGAAGAGTGGGTACTAAACGAGGAACAAATACAGCTATTACACCGTCAAAATTTAACCCTGTTCACCGATCCCGGGAAATGGTCTCGACACGACGATTGCCTTATATCCGCTCTAGTTGAACGATGGAGGAGCGAGACGAACTCATTTCACTTCCGGTTTGGTGAAATGACTGTTACGTTAGAGGACGTCGGATTTATACTTGGAATCCCATGTCACGGCAGACCCGTTACTTTGAACGTGCCGTCTGCATCCATAGCGAATATGGCTATGCAGTATTTTCCGGGAATTCCAAGGGCAGCGCTTACAACAAACGGCGTCAAGCTTAAATGGCTGAGAGAGCAGTACGGCGTGCTACCGGATGAATACACTCCTCAAGATTTCGTGACGTATACGAAGGCATTCCTTCTGTATATTATTGGAGCTATATTACTTCCGACGCATTCGAAAAACACGGTGCATCCGAAGTATATGGTGTTCTTGGAGGATCTTGAGGAGGTATACTCCTATTCGTGGGGTTCAGCTGTCCTTGCGCACCTATATCGAGCACTGCATAAGGCTACGAGAAACGGTGCCAAGTCCATTGCCGCCTGCCTGACTCTATTACAGGTATGAGCATTTATTTTCTTGGTAGGATCCTTAGTCAATATATTCGGGATTAATTACTAATTCCATATAATGTTTGCATTCACAGGTTTGGTCTTACGAGAGGCTACCCATGGGTCGTCCACAACCGTTGGTAGATTCCGATGAGACGTGGCCTAGGGTGTGGGCCTGGGGGCCTACGACCAACCGGAGGTGGAGACGGGTAGACCCTCACCACCATCTAAAGTTCTATCGGGGGGAACTAGAGATACTAGATGCATCCCAGGTGACGTGGCAGCCATATGGCAAGGTGATGCATCTGTTGGATGAGTGGTGTTGGCAACTTCCGGTGTCGTACGTGCTGGCAGGTTTGGTTCGGGTGCCGCTCATTCACTTCGAAGAATGTGAGTTTCAGATGCCCGATCGAGCTATGAAGCAAGCTGGCTGTCCACAAGGGATACCAAAACCCGCTGTAGACATGCGGCCATACAGGGGTGGTCGAGGGCCGAACTTCGAGGTGGCTGATGCCTTGATTTTGTTGGGTGACGAGGTGCACCAGTGGAATACCTGGCAGGAAACGTATGATAGCCTTGTATCGCTGAAGCACGACGGCATTAGTACTGAGGAATACTTACAGTGGTTTCTCAGGGTGACGCGCACGAGGGTGAATCGCCCTTCCCAGGTGAAGAAGACATCGTACGCGCCACGTGAGGTCTATGACCAGTTCTGGGCATTGGCCATTGTAAGTCATGCTAGTGTTGTTTGATAATTTATTTGCGCACCTTATCGACCATTTGTCAAATATGATTAGCCATATTTTCTATGCATGTTTTTTAGGTTGACCAGGGCATTGAGGTGTTCAAGCAGCTGGAGTCGTTTGACTGGTTTGTCGCGCAGGCTCCTGACAATCTCAAGAGGTCCATTGAGAAGTACAAGACTGAAGTTCAAAACTTTAGTCTTGCGTACCGGGGTTACGAAGGGGAGCCGTCTAGTCGCCCTCGTCCTGAAGCGTACGACTATCAGCCCCAGAGTCAGGTGTGGGAGTCGTCTGGTCGCCCTCTTCCTGACGCGTACAACTATCAGCCCCAGAGTCAGGTGTGGGAGCCGTCTGGTCGCCCTCCTCCTGACGCGTACGACTATCAGCCCCAGAGTCAGGTGTGGGAGCCGTATAGTCGCTTGCCTCCTGACGCATACGACTCTCAGTGCCAGAGTCAGGTTCCCCAAGTAGGAATCCAGGCCTCGCGCCCAAGCTTTCGGTCGGACAAAGGACAAGCGACGAAGCCATTGAGGTCGGACAAGATGGCTTGGATCGACCGGCACTACTTCGGGCATGAGCCTGTCAATTCAGCAGACTTTCCCCTTGCGACATTCCTAGGTCATGAGGATATCAGAACGTTGGCGCCGGAGACAGATCTTTCAAATTTTGTCATGAACGCTTACATAGAACTGCTCCGGATTAGAGAGCAACGTTTTAACCGTTCTGAATATTTGAAGCTTAACATGTATCCCACTCATTTTGTGGAATTAACGGTGAGAGAATTCACAGAATGGAGGCGAGGGGGCGGCAGGAGTAAGTGGAAACCAGGTCGAAACGTGTTAGGCATGATGAACGCAGACTATCAATGTCCCGCTGCTGATGCGAACCTTATCATGATACCCTGTCATCATGCAAACCACTGGTTCCTATTAGTTCTCCATCCAGCGTTCAGAACGGTTCACATATACGATAGCCTAAGGGAGGACGAGCCTGGACAGCTGCTGGCACAGATGTACAACGAGTACATCACTTTAGTGGTTAGTATTTATTTTTTGACCTTGGCTCATAGTATATTGTTCTTGTCTCATAGGCTTGATTCTCGTTTTTATTGTTGGATGCAGACTACTGTCCTCTCGCTAGCATGCGGACGGCCACAGGGTGACCCTTGGACGGTCGTGATGATAAAGGACCGACCAAAGCAATATAACGGTCACGATTGCGGGATTTACGTCCTCAAGTACATGGACTACATTGCTCGCTCGGAAGTGCTCAAACACTCCTCGTGGACTAGGAAGGATGCCTTGACGTTTAGGTATAGGATAGCCTGGGAGCTGAAAAAGAATGAAGCTAGACGCCTTCATTACCATTATCCTGACGTGCGTGGCTAGCTGCTGTGATGTTACAAAAAATTGTACCAAAAAGAAATGTACATAATTTTTCGCATGCTATGAATTTGGCGCTAAAATGTGCGCGAATATACCTTTCATATGACGGCATTCGAAAAAATTACGCGTCTCGCTTTTCGCCGAAATTCATAGAAATGGGCTAACTAGCGTGCATGAGGTGCAATGAGCGAAAAAAAAAGTGACAAAAAAAATTTCAACTTTTTTCGGAAGCTATCAAATGCGGCCTAAAGTGTGCCCGAATAGGCCCTTCCTAGGAAAACTCAAAAATTAATGTGTCTCGTTTTTCGCCGAAAGTCTTACAAATGGGCTAACTAGCGTGCCTGAAGTGCAATGAGCGGAAAAAAAGTGACAAAAAAAATTACAACTTTTTTCGGAAGCTATCAAATGGGGCCTAAAGTGTGCCCGAATAGGCCCTTCCTAGGAAAACTCAAAAATTAATGTGTCTCGTTTTTCGCCGAAAGTCTTACAAATGGGCTAACTAGCGTGCCTGAAGTGCAATGAGCGGAAAAAAAGTGACAAAAAAAATTACAACTTTTTTCGGAAGCTATCAATTGGGGCCTAAAGTGTGCCCGAAAACGGAGTTACCAAAAATATCAATAATCCACAAATCAAATCACAAATTAAAGATTGCACAAACCAAATCACAAATTTAAACATTATAAAAGTTCAATTTATACAACTGAAACATTAACCCTAACACTCTTCCTCATCATCGTCCTCCTCGACCATACTGCCAGGTTCGATACCTAACACTTTATAATGGTTTCTCTTGTCATGATCAGTCATCTTATTACACAACGCACACTTTCGTAATTTTTTTTGACCCGTTGCTTCTTCAATCGGATTCTTCATGCGTATTGCTCGTTTTCGCCCTTTTGTTTGAGAAATAATTGGATCAAAAATGTCGTCCTCCTCACCTTGTAGGTCAGTGCCGTCAATGACTGGCTGTTTGGCTCGATTGAATCTACCGCCTGGAGTTGGTCGAGTAGTCGGAGTGTCCACAGTTTCTGGTAATGCCATCCTAAACTGTGCATGCATAGCCTTATCCCGTGCGGCTGCTTCAACTTGATACCTGTACCCATCAAATGTCGACGCTGCATCCATTGATAAACCGTGCATGATGTTACAAAGGTGATTATATCGCAGCGTCTCAGATTGCTCGAAATCAACTGAAACATTGGGCACGTAAGGAATGTGACCGTGGACTCTGTTGGCTTCCTTCGTCCACCGTTCCAAGATATACGGTGGAGGGATTTCACTAGCATTCTTGGCGCTCAAAACCCTCAACGCGTGTCGACAAAGTATACCTTTATGCTCAAACAGTTGACAGTTGCAATTAACCAACCCGGTGTCCTTACAAATTGCTACGGTAAAATGTCGTCTGGTCCTCGGAGCCGACGAAGAGCACGGATTGGCGAAGTTCGTCACATTTGTCAAAGCATAAACCTTGATGTCTCTGGTGGAATACTCGTGCAACTTTGTCATGCCATATTGATTCGACTTTAGTAGTTCCTCTTGAAACTGTCGAAACATTTCCTTGGTATAGACTTGAGCCGCATGAGCCTCTAAAGGTGAATAAAGTAGTATAGCTCTTTCTTTGCAAACTGTAGCCGCGTCGGCTTCTCTCTCACGGTACAATTGCCTGTCAACGGCTTTCTGCATCTCTAGTACGAACTCCGCTATACTTGAAGACTGGCCTACGTACCCATCAAAGAATGAATTCATAGCTTCGCTTCTCGAGGTCGTAGTCATTCCGGCTGCAAAAAAATTCTTGGTGTAGGCACCGACCCACTGTGTCTTGATCTCATACAACGATTGTAACCATTCGTGATTGTGCAAATAGTAAGTATCCATTAACGTGGCCCACCTCTCCTCGAACACGTCTACCGTCAACGATTTCTTCACACATGTATTAAAGTCAGTCTTGAATGACGGATGGTTTGCATATACATGGTGAAGCCGTTCGGGATATTTGTTGCTTATGTGCCATGTGCACAGGCCATGGTGAGTATCTGGAAGGACCTTAGCGATTGCATTTTTCATTGCCAGATCTTGGTCGGTGATGATGGTCTTTGGAGGAATATGATACATTGCTTGAAGCCACGTTTCAAATAACCACGTAAATGACTCCTCCGTCTCATCCCTAAGCAGGGCAAAGCCAAACGAGATTGACTGATAGTGGTGGTTCACCCCGGTGAACGGAGCAAAAGGCATAGAGTACTTATTGGTGCGGTATGTGGTGTCAAACGTCACAACATCCCCAAAATTTTGGTAAGCAGCTCTAGAACGGGGGTCCGCCCAAAATATAGTACTAATGCGGTTCTCATCATCCAGTTGGAGACTGTAAAAAAATCCAGAATTCTCACTCTGAAGGGACCTGAAGAGATCAAGTGTAGTTTGAGAATCACTCTTACCGAAAGACTCTCTCCTCTGAGCACGAAGTTCATTTCGAAGGTCTACTTCGTTGAAACTCAACTTGTCAATCCCCCCAGCCTGGCTTGAGAAAACCCCCATCATCTTAGAAGGTGGAATTTTAGCCTCGGCCATTGTAAAAATTAGTTGTCTGTGTGCCGCGCTTATTTCTCGGTGTTGATGAATTTGACCAATCTTACTGGGGGTCATCAACTGATGATTATGGCTCAACTCCACTCCTGTGACAACCCAATGGTTTTCATTTTTTCGGTGTACTGCATACACATGGGCCTTGCAGCCGGTACCCGGAAATGTGTCCCGTTTTCTTTGTCTTGTTGTCCCTTCGTCACTGATCCGAACGACCGGAGTTACATGCGGTGCTCCTCTATGACACTCAAATAGTCTTGCACAAATTTGATCTGTATTCGCCCGTTTTCTAGTCGTCTTAGTTCTAATACCGAAACCTATCGTTTTCGAATATGCTCTATAGTATGCTTCAACTTCGTCCAGTGCTTGAAAAACTTGACCAACGTAAGGTGGATCAGAACCTTCACAAAAATTATTTCCTCCAGTTGCATCCATATTTATACTGGAATCTAAAAAATAAAAATTATATCATTCTCAACAAGTCATAGATTTAAATAAAAGAAGAATAAAATTTATTTAAACCACCGTCTTTCGAGAAATTTGGTATAATGTAAAATTAGCAAAATAGCCCCCGATGAGCGACAAATTACCGAAATGCCTCCGGGGGTTCATTATCACCCTAACGCCCCAAATCAGCTTCAAAACAACCTTTCAGGTGCTTTGCTTACATTTCTGGACTAAGAAATCCTTTGAAAAACTTAACGCTGCAAATTTACGAAAATACCCCTATCGGGGATGCGAATTACCAAAATGCCCCCTGACAACAAGCTTCCTGAATTCACTCTTTAAAATAACTTTTCAGGTGTCTCACACCCTTTCCTGAACTAAAAGTTATTTTAAGTACAGATTTGTGTAACGTAAAATTAGCAAAATAGCCCCCGGGGGTTCATTGTCACCCTAACGCCCATCAAACCAGCTTCAAAACAACCTTTCAGGTGTTTTACTTACATTTCTGGACTGAAAAACTTTTTTTCGGGAAAATTACCAAAACACCCCTCGCGGGGGGGCAAATTACCAAAATGCCCCCTGGCTTCAGAAAATATCAAAATTGCTTTAAAACGCTATTTTAAGCTTCCTGAGTTCATTCTTGATCTAAAAAGTATTTTACGGATTTTTCGCCTAAAAATCCCGAACCGGTGTCCGGATCGAGCGCTTAAAAGCCCGTTCGGCCAAAAAATTAGCTAACGGCTTCGGAATGGCCCGAATTCCTGGGGAATGGAACTTCCCAACACCCTAGGGTTCTCATAAAAGTTTTGCGCGAAATCGCGCTGGCTTGATATTTTAAATTACACTGCAAAGTTACAAGGTTGCGTGTATCAGTTAACCCCTTTCCGGTCTTTGGAAAAATCTGAAATTTTTACCTGATATAGATCTTTTGAAAATAACTAGGGTCTCTGTTTCGTACTTTGGCAAAATCTAGCTCTAGCTATTTTTTATAAATTCGTGAAAAATTCTATTTCTGACGCCCTAAAAAATCGCTATTTTGGAATTTTTCGAATGTAATACCCCGATTTGTCAAAACGTAATTTTGACGCCCTTTGACGCCCTAAACACGAATTTTAGACTATTGTAAGAACAACTTAAGCGTAACACAATTTAAACAATCAATTGGTAAGAACAAATTGAAAAATACTTACTTGTTTTAACTTGATATATTTCAAGAAAAATCCACCGGTCTTCTAGCGGTTATCCACCGATCTTCTAGCGTAAATTTTTTTTGTTTGTATGTAGGTGAGATAGGGAGAATGAGGAGGGTGGAAGAAATGATTCGGGGAGGAGGGATTTTATAGAGAGAAAAGTGAGAGAGGAAGAGAAGAACCGTGAGTGAACAGCAGGGAGGGGGAGGGGGGAATGACACGTGGGGGTGGGGGGGTAGGGTGGTAATGACACGTGGGGGAAGAGAGGGTTCACGGGTGGGGGAAGGGGGGTTCACGGGTGGGGGAAAAGGACATAGGGTGGGGGCCACGGGGTGGGGGGCAAGGGGGTGGGGGGCAAGGGGGGTGACGGGTGGGGGGTGGGGTCACGGAAGGCAATAATGCCAACCGCATGTAGGAGTTGCGGTTGGGCATTATTGCCACCATTTTCTCACGAGTTTTTCATTTTCTCGTGATATTTTCATGAATTTATCATAGTATTTTCGTCCTTTTTTGTCCCTTTTCGTCCTTTTTTGGCCCACGTGGCCAACCGCTGGTAAGACCAGCGGTTCGGTGGAGAAATTTGTTATTTCTCCACCGGTGGGTGTGGATCGGCCCCCTATATATATATATATATATATATATATATATATTTAAGCTGCGCAGCTTGATAAGTATGAGACATTAAGCTGCCCCATCATCCGGGAAAAACTTGAAAAATGACTCACGGAAGGAATGCAAGGACCATCTCCGTCCTGTATAAGGTGAACTTGTCGAAGCCTGCTAGGCAGCATAGCTTTCATACGAAGCAGCATTTTCACGGGCACCTTATCCTCGTATTCGTACTAGTGCTTTCTGCTGCTGGTGGAACTGCCATCCATTGGGGTCAGAACGAAATGAGGGGAGAGTTGTGCCACTCAGAGCTTTGATATGGTGAGCAGAGTTTTTTCTTCCAAGATTTGGCAATGATCAAACTCCCGTGATCGACCTAGCCAGGCATTGCATTGGTCTGAGCTCCTACACTAAACCATGCCAGGCTAAAGTCCAGGCTGATGCTTTCAATGAACTTCCCTAACTTTGCCGAGGACACCAGAGAAAGGACATGGTCGGGTCTCGTCCTCTTGGCTAAGCTGTTTGGGATGGAAATAATTGTCGATACACAGAGGAAGAAACCAACACTGAGATGGACTTCGCAAGGTATCTGTCCGAATATAGCAAGCGTGGAAAGAAAGTTCATCTCCCTTTTCACGATGCCTGGATTGGAGGTGGCCTATAAGACAGGTTTCTAGAAATATTAGTAACCTTAACCTCCAGCCACCACAATATTACCCGCAGTGGGGAGCGGTTTCCAGCTGCTGGTGTCACCTGCAACAATCAAGGGGTTCTGCCAATTACGGTGGCATTGTGATCAAAGTACTGATGCAAGCTGCTTGGACTACCGCACCTGGAGTTCTACACTAGCAGATTTCGATAGCTTTCCTCCATTGTCTCCGCGACATGTAAGAAGGTAAAAGACGTGATACAACATCCTTCACTTTGATCGCCCTGAAACTACGCAATAAGCAAGGAAAAGAAACAAGACGACCTTGCACAAGGATTACAAACATATAGGAAGTGGCAACAGAAATCCATCGATCACATGTAATCATATCGCGGTATCACATTATTATTAGGTTCTCTTGTGGAATTAATAATTCCACTTCAAATTGACCTAACCCACTCCATCCTGTCATATAAAAATGATAAAATAGTGCCCGTATTATCAGAACATAAAGACGAAAATCTTGGACAGCATTATAAAGAGGTTTTGCTAGCATGAATATACGTTAAGTGAATGCAAGAAGAAAACCCCACATGGGTAGGTAGGATCCACTACGGCCGTCGTATACTCATCAAACTACTCAAGATCTGAACAACTAAAATTCCAGATTTCCCCCATAAGAAGAAAACGAAAATAAAAGTAAAATACTGTCCTATGGACCGTCACTCGGTGCACCAACGTTGCTGGTTCCAAAAAAACCCTACCACAGATATACCGGAAGTACTTCAATTTACCTATGCACACAAAGAAAATGCAGAATCTACAATGTTTGCATGGCGAGACCACTATTAAGTTTTGACCCCAAAATAATTTCAGATACGACTTCCTTTATTGTTGAAAGAGTTCTGAAACTTCCATCATGATGTTATTGAAGAAGCCCAAGCCCTCTACATCAACAGATGCTCTTTCCCATACTCGCGCACAATTACAGGCACACTAGTGGTTGGGATCTGCAATAATCATCATAAGCAAATAAGAACAGGTAGGCTCGTTTCCCAACTAATGGGCACACGACCTTCAGCATTTATTTGTGAACACTTTCCGAATTGAATGGAGATGTGAACTTTTAACATACAACTTATTAGTTACGTACTGCAAGAGAACCAACTTAATTGGGGCGAGACAAGATACATATGCTTAAGTCATACCTCTTATAAATCCTCAAAAATAAAAAACATAAAGAAAAAAGGAAGGGCACGAGGCAAGGGCAATCATAACAGATGGTAAGCTTTCATTTTAGAATCAGAAGAGAAAGCAAAGATGCATTACAAATAAAAGTGACATGAACTTAGAATATATAGGAAGAGAAGCATCATCGAACTTCTTTTTCTTGGCGTAAAATCCAGTAACTTTATTAAAGAATAACTACAATCACAGTACCCAAGCAATTCCAAAGGTCCTTATAATTTTTGAATGACGTAGCCAACTGAGCCACTCCCCACAGCAAATGCCAGCGTTGCTTAAAATATATAGTTCCTTGCTTTGGGCTTGCTTAAGATTATGAAGTCAAGAACTTGTCTTTAAATTGATTTTTTGATGTCTGCCATTGCCATCGCCGCTGGATATCTACTTCACTTGCTACATCATTTTTCATTTTTTTCTATTTTTATTTGACATGGCGGACAGGTAACATCCATCCGTCACTATCCTTAGATGGAGCATCCAAACAAGCAGGCAGCTATGTGTCGTAATGCTGTTCTAGTTATTCCGGCTTTACAGTCATGACTACTGCTCAACTATGAAGCACGGACACCTCTTATGAGCCGAGGTATCGTGTCCGACACATACCGACACCTGGACATTTCATAAACACCTCCCAACAGATGTAGGACACCTCTCGGAGGTGGTCCAGATTCGGACACAGTGATAGACACTCCTAGAAGTGTCGTACACATTTGGGGACGAAACGTGATATTAACTTACTTCAGGGATTGGCATATCATGTTGGGTAAACTTGGGATGCTTTTTAGGAATCACGACATTGATTGATTCTCTTTCACCATCCTTTATTTCTAATTCTTGCATTAACCGGTCCAGAATTAGGTGTAGAGCCTCGCAAGGTAGGGGAGCAAGTTCCCACATATTAGACAAACCCTAGAATATCAACAATACTGAATATCCCTTCCTTTGTTCTCTGCTGAGAGAGAGAGAGAGAGAGAGAGAGAGGCAAAGACTAAGATGACAGGGGGTCTCACCAGAGGATTGATGCCGAATTATATCCGGAGGTACTGCTTCTTTCTTTCTAATGGACTGCTGCTTCTGTTTCTTCTGTTTTATTTTTTTTGCTTTCTTCCGTCCTGTTCCATCCTCTCCCTATCCTTTATTTTTTTGCTAAGAAGAAAGACAACAGTTTCTGTAATTTTGTTCTAATTAGCTTCTTCAATTTGCTGCTTTTCTCTCCTTTCATCACTATTGAAATTGGTGCTGAGATCTGCTTCTCGCTTGATTCCAAAATCGATTCAAGTGATGCTAGTACTGCACTAAGTTTAGCAAGGGCAGATGACTCGGGTAAACCATTGTGGGGATTTGAAACAAGGTGTGGCAAGGCTGCACAATAAAATGTGACTTGGGAGTGTAACTTTAGTGCATGCATATATGTTGGACTTATGTAAGAAAATTTCAGCGGTCCCGCGGTGTCCAAATTAGGTTTCTGGAAATTGCATTGCCCAGTGTCCTGGTCGGAGCCTGTGTCGGACACGGTGTCCCTGTTCCTGCTCTGCCTAGCTGCTCTATCCAATGCTTGGGTGAAGACTCCTGTTCAGTCAAATGCTTAAGTTTCAAGCTCAGTGTCAAGTTAGATTGCTCGGGTAAACTTCTTTGGTCCTTTATAATGCCGAGCTCAATTGTTTCCGAGCTGCTAAAGTTTTCAATCCCAACCAGTGAAACAATATTTGGCATGTTATGTTCACGTTCACACATAATGGTGCACAAGGCATGCATATACGCTTAGAGTAGTCCGTGTAGCTAAAAAATCACTTGGGTTGCTTGTTCCAAGCAGCAAATGATCCGCAAGCAGCTTGGCATATTTTCAGCCTGTTACGATTTTTGGTTGACTGGTACTAAATTCTAGAAACCCATAGCAACCAAGCGCAGAACCGAAACCTTGTATATAGCATTTCAAGATTCAACAGGCAGATAGATACCTCAAACTCAATACACAATCATAACTCTAACAAAGAACACGATACTCAAAAAATCTAGCAAAGAGGTTTTAGGTAACTTAATTGTTTGACGGTGCAAGTCACATATTCTTCAGCTAGGTTGCTATCAAGGCAAATAATGAGGCTAACATGTAGCCTTTTAGGGAGAGTATTACCAACTTGGTATATTCGAAGAAAGATATTTGCGAGTAAAAGTTGAAAAAAAGTCTATAACTTGACTTACCATGCCATAATCCGTGATGATCATAGAGACGTAATCCGAAGGAGTGACATCATAGCTGTACAGTTACATGAGGTTTCAGTATCAGAAAAAATTAGAGAAGGTCAATTATATTCTGCCACCAAAAAACAATGAAACTTACACCAAATTGAGAAGTTGCAGATTTTCTTTATTAGCCCAATTATCTAAAAAATTAACATCCATTCTTCCAGGAACCTTAGATATGGCATCTGGATCACCTACAAACGTTAAATTGATTAAAGATGTAAGTGCCTGTACGAGCTTGTCCGCTGGAACAACTAGTTATTTATGCATTTAAAGGACAAGCTTCAGTTGAACATCAAAAATACGTACCGAGTTCATTAGAACAAATCGAATCAAGCTGTACTCTTTCATGAAACTTATATGCTTCACAACAAACCAAAACTGGAACATGGAATGCATGAGCAACCATAGCAACACATGCAGTTCCAACCCTCGAGTATACAGTTCCATTAGACAATACAGAGGCAGCCCCCAGAAGAACTCTTGTGACTTCATGCATAATATAAGAAACAGCATTTATGTGGGTATATGTACAAGTAAGGCCCTTTCCCACCAGCCTACGAAGTAGTGCTTGACCTTCAAGCTTAGGGCGTGAGTCAACCACCACAACACGGAACTTTTTCCCATTTTCATGAGCATGTAACAGAATCATTTCAACAAGAGCAGATGAACCATACGTAAGAAGAACATCCCCTTCCCTGATCTTCGTGACAGCATGTCCTACTATTACCTTGTCTGCGAGTATAATCTTCTCGTTAATGAAACGATCAATGTCTGAGCCAAGAGAGGCTTTTGCTTCTGACTCGGAAAGAGATAAAGACAACTTGGCGATACGAGCCTTCAAAAACCGAATTGCATTTCCCATGCTGATTGATAAAGGCCTGCATTCTATTAAAAAAGAAACAAAGGCGTTGATCTTTGCAGTTAAATCCCTAGCAAATGCTTTTTCCGGTGGTGTGGTGCAGTCTTTGATGGCTTCCTGAAAAGCTTGAAGCATTGAGATGCAACGGGCATTGCCCCCAACAATATCTCCAGCTATATATCGTAATCCGACCTAATAAAGATTTGTATATGATCAGTAAACAATCTTGGAAATATATGACGAACTCGGTTCATATAGTATCACTTATCACTATGGGCATGAGTTCTGCCAGGCAACAACATGCACTAAAACAAAAACAAAACAATTCAAGTACCATGACTGAAACAGTAACCAAGAAGCCTATATACGTCTAGCGCTGCGTTATGGAAATGGACTACCCACATCTTTAATCAACTATTTATCCTCAAAGTAAATGATCAGAACGACAACAGAAAAGAACAAATATTCAACCATTGTTTCAAACAATTTATACCTTGTAAACAGCAGGATGCATAGGATCAAGCTGGAAAAACTTTGACTCAAGGTCAGGAAGCTGATTACCACGTTCATATTGAGGCAAATGCCGAAACAGTTCGACTCTGTTTCTAGCTTCAGTTTGTTTGACAACTGCTCGCCTTTTAGCCTTTTCTACCCGACTCTTATCATCAAATTGCATGCGTGGAGGTGGCACATCTTTCTTCCTATCTTTCTCAGTTAATCGATCACCACCTTTCTTTTCAGAAGATGTCGCCAGAGGTCCTTCTTTCTTTGGCGTAGGGTGCTTCACGGTTTTGCCCATTTGTTCATGCAAGGAAGTCGCTTCTCCAGACACAGCAACAGGTTTAGTACCGTCAGCTATAGAAATACCAACACCATGAATGACACGCGTGAGGATCGTATGACGTTAATTTTGTACAAACTCTAACATGGCCACAGAAAACTAATGACTGTAACTGCACTCAACTGAATATTATCACCTGTAAACTTAAGCGCCAAAGTGTGAACTCTTACAAGTGAGAAAATATATGCAACTCTATTGGAGAAAAGAAAGACTAAAAGAAATTCCTTTTATGAAGAAGGATGATCTAGAGAGCCACCACTAATGTTAAGAAAGTTATAGAATGACAGGCCGGTGGACATATGCAAAGTCATAAACGTGTGCAAGTAAACTTAGTTTTCTATTCCAAAGTTTTCCCTACTTCTATGATAAAACCATTAAAGTTGTTAAAAACCAAAACCATTTAGTCAGGTTCAACTTGCCTTATTCTATTTCCGGCAAGTGACATAGTTTGGCTTATTACTGAAACTCTAATTCAAAATCTTTTCTAGTTAAAACTTTGCATCATAATTACACTTAAATCTTTATCACAAAAAGGAAGCAGAGGGGAGTTCTGGAATAAAGAAGATAGTTTCAGACCTCTCTAACCCTATATAAGTTCTGCTTAGAAGCTTGCTTTTAAAGCTACTTTCAGCCTAATTAACTTACAGTATAAAGGTCAATTTCAGCTTTTGGCCTCTAAATTAACAAACAGTAACCTGTCTCTCTCAAAATCCTGCTAAACACATTTCAAATCAGCCAACTCTATCCTTTTCTCCATCCAGAAAGCAAACAACCTTCAATTTCTACTTGAGAACCCCAATTTTAAACCTTGCCGTGGGGGGGTGGGAGGTGGGACACATACTAAGATGCTATATATAACAAAAAAGCAGGTCTAAAGGTAGCTTTCTTCCAACTTCTCAGGCACACTGCATCAACATAAAGTGGTCTTTTCAAGTACCAAAATCAACAAGGTCCAAACAAAATATACGTATACATGAACAAGTCAAAGTTCACTCCTACGAATCAAAATCAGGTTGCTTTTCAAGGGGTAAAAGAACTCACCATTTGAACCTTTTGCAGCAGCTTTCGCAGCTCGTTGAGCCTCCTGCAAAGCACGCCTTTCTGCTTTTGTTGGTTTCTCTTTCACTGACTTTGAGCTTGACTGTAATTGGACTTCTCCATCCTTTTCTGCAAGTGCATAGGTTTCTCAATATAAACATTCCAATTTCTAGGTACTAACAATAACATGATAACTTGTGAACTAAGTTATTCCCGTTCTAAAGCAGGTGACAAAATCAGCATGCTCTCAATCCTTAGTGTTGTCTTTGGAGGGGCGCGGATTCTGGTTTTGTGGGTAATCAGGAACACACCAATAGTCTACAACGAAGAATAGGAAGAAAAAATAGTTCATATAGCGGTTGCTCTTGGTTCATTTCTGTTCAAATCTAAGACGCAATTTATTGAACTTCAGAGCTTTTATTAAACAGGAAACTCAGTGCCACCAAGCAATCATTTGATGATAATAAAGATAAAGACTAGTGAGTAATGCAGCTCTCCATCAGATTTACATAAATCTGCCTTGCAACTAACAAACTCTATTGCTCATAATGCAAACTTAGATGCCACCAGCAAAAAGTTGGCGGGTCGTGGAGGCAAGAGCCACATGCAATATACTGTGGAGCATCCACAAGATATGTCACCTCCTATTAAGTGTCACCATTACACAACAGCAACTTTAATGGAAGTAGATGGCTAAGAGAATCAATTTCTTGCTGCTCTTCGCTGTTGTGAAATCGAGTGCCAAACTCAAGGTCGAAATCGTACCGCCGATAATATTTGGCAGATCGAGCTATCTCATGGAATTCCATGATTAGCCTTTTTCTGGTATCGACAACAAACTCCATCCATAAAAAAAAATGAAGATGTATTTGAGCTACTCAGGTCTTGGGCTTCAATCTATTTAGGAGAAGAACCTTCTTGAAATCACTGTGAAATGTTTCATTGGAGGTCTCAAGGCCGAAATAAAAAACCTGGTGCATAGATGGATTCCTTTGACCTTATTAACAGCCACTTTTTTTGTCAATATGCAGAAGCTTTGTGTGAAGCCAAGGTGTTTGCAAAAAGGTCCAAGTTTAAGCTCACTGACAATTGCTCATTCCTTTTTATTTCTGAATCAACATCTCAAATAATGGACAGGTCAATTGAGTTCGTAGGGTGGAGACAGATATGAATCGGAAGTGCGAGACTACTCACCGAGTATTGAAGAAGGTGATCACAACGAGTCAAAGGTTCTTCCATTGGTTATTGTTGAGCATGATATAGCAGAATAATGCAGTTCTAAGAGTTTAAGCTCAACTCCATATCCGGAATATATCCACCATCAAGTCATGCAGAACCTATTTGTTCAAGTGCCTCAGGCAAGATGTAATGATGATAAAGCTGCAGACTCAACTCACACTAGCTCTACCAGAGGAATATACACTTAAATCTCAGATAAATTCCCCGGCAACCTGTTCCAAACTGATATGCAGATTATTAATGAGGTTTGTCGAAAGGCACCTTCTTTTCATTTTGCTAGTGAAAAACATCTCATGAAATTTGGAAACTTTGGAGATGCTTAACAGTCGAGACCAGCAAGTAGTAGTGTCTGTGGATGCAAAAATGGGCAGGAAACACATCCCTATTGCTGCTGCCTGCTGGTAGCATGTTAGAAGCTATTTTTCAAACACCAAATAAGCTTCAGTACAATGAAGTAAAAGTTTTAGAGCATGCTTTGATGGCCATATCAGTCTTATGGTCGTGGCTCGTTTCATGGGGGCTGAAAATGAGATCTCTAACATGTCGATAAATAACTGAAATTGATGTGTCAATGTTGCATGAACTCAAGATGATCTTGATGGAAATGGCATTGTCAAATAAAGGAAATGAAGGATTCCAAGGTCTTGTTTTATATGCCTGAAGAAGGTCATGCTACATATGTTCATGGAAGAGGATGATCTAGCCAACTTTGCACTTTATATAGTGATGCTTGGTCTCCAAGATCATGCTGACGCCAATTGCTGTAAAACGAGTGTAGCAAGGCGGAGCAAGTTTCACAAGGAGATTGCAATGAGGGAGTATTTGATCCTTATTATAAGCATAGAATTTAGATCACATCATGGAAAGTTATAAGGTGCCTTTAATGGAGAATGGAGAAACTAGGATTCTATCCTGGTGTTGTAGCAACTCTTGCACATTTCTGTCTCAGCCTGATTTCTTCACTCTCAAGGCCACCAAAATACAGTTTCCAGAAATCTCTCTGTAAGTGTACTGACAAATCAATGAGGGTACAATGAAGAAAGCTACTCAATTTTGGGCAGCAGCGTTCAACTGAGAGGTGTTACTCTTGACTCAAAAACAGCAAATTGACTCAAGATTGTTGGTGACTCAAAGGCAACATAAGGTGTTCCACAAGCACTCATAGAATTGAGTACACTGATTAGAGAAGAGCAGCATCTCAAGTTAATCGTTAGTGCAGTTCTTGTATTTGACCCTGGGGGGAAATTACTTGTCATTTCCAAAGTTTGTGGTAGAATCAAGCGGCTTACAACAGTATTCGATGGCACATCACTCGAACTATTTTTATTGCTTAGCATGACTGGGCTCAAGGAAATGGAGTCTCCAAAAAATGTTGCTGCTGAAATACCATGGGAAATTAAAGCACAGCCTTTTCATATGTCGAACCACAATTAGGAATGGTGTCTCAGCAAAATTGTCTTTGAGGATTAACATTGTTGAGCTTGACAAGATGGACTCAGAATCAAGCCTGCTTGAAGAAGTGAATGAGGAAGTCTAGCCAGAAATTGTTGATGCATGTGCTCAGATAACTCTAACTACATTTGTGTTTGATCCTTGAAGACAAGGATGACTCAGAAGTGGGTAATATAGCACTGGGGTGGAAGAGAAGGGCACGCTTGGAATTTCCCTCCAAGAAAAGCGAAGACATTTACACCCCGTACGTTTACGAAATTCGTTTTCTGTTTTTTGCAATGACGATGAAAAAGATTCTTTTTGCTTACTTTTACCATTTTCTGTTTGGATAAAATTACTCAAATAGTGACAAAAAACCGAAAACACCTCCAAGGTGTTTTCGGTTTTGTTCACCCATACTTAACCCAATATAAGAAAAAATAGCTAAATTTTTTTTGGTGAAAATAATAAAAAAAGTACGGGAACGGATTTTCAAACTGAATATGAAAATCATGAAAATGAAAACAGAATACGAATATTGTCAACGTACGGGCCCTTAGTTTTTGCTTTTTCCAGCGTATTTTTTCCCGAACTTTTTCGATTGAGTTTGTAAACACACTTCTATAGTGTGCGCCAGCCTTGCATTCAGTAGATGGATGAAATGAAATCCAAGTGTTCTTTCTGTCTGTAAAATCTCTCTCTCTGTAAGTCCCTTCCTGATTTATTTTTGTTTCTCTACTTGTTGCCATGAACCCTCCATTTTCTGTACATGATTTGACTTCTCTTGCTCGTTACACTTCTCCAAGTATTTGCAAAATTTATTCAAATCACTCCAAAACGAATCGTTCAAAAAAAGTTTCAAAACCAATTTGTGAAAAAAAAGCATAAAGCATAAACGAACTAAACCAATACATTTAGATGAACAAAGAGCTGAGAAATGTTCAAAGGCAAAAGCAATAATTTACCATCACGGGACACTCCAAGGCCCTTTCGGGCCATCAAATCCGCCTTGGCGGCAGACAGATCGAACCCGCCACTCGGGAGGGAGGAGCCGAGCTTTCCCGACCCGGTGCGGCGGATCCAGTTGGCGGAGTCCTCGGAGAACTCGCCGTCGCCGATCCGTGTTGACACGGGGGATGACCCGAGGATCGAGTCGGGCGGGTTGTAGCTGCCGACGGTGACGTGATCGGCGGCCGGAGGCAGGAAGCGGCGCCCGAGCTGAGCGGCAACGGCGCGTGAGAGGTTGTCGGAGGCGTGGCGGGGTGGGGGGATCATGACGGGGGACAGGGAGTTGTTGGAGGCGGGCGGGGAGGAGGCGGCGGCAGGGCCGGACTGGGTGCGGTCCGGGGCCGGGCCGACGGTGAAGAAGCCCACCTTTCGGATCTTTGGGTCGATGACCCGTGAAGTTCGACGGGAGTCCATGGGGGATAGGGTGCTAGGGTTTTGGTGGTGGTGGGGATTTGGCCATGGGATTTGGTAGGGCTTTAGGCTTGAGGTTGGGGTGAACTGGTGAAGAAGACGAAGAAGGTCTTCATGTCTGGAGAGAGGTTTTGGGGGTTTCCTTGGGAGTGGAAGGCAAAATGGTGAAGGAGAAATTTCTGCGGGTGGGCGCCAATTGTGATTGGGCGTCGAGGAATAAATACTTTACGACTTATTCTCTATACGCGTACGTCACCGGACCGGACGGACCGGACCGGACCGCGAATGACTAGTTTCGTAGTAATATAATTATTTTAAAAAATATAATTTAATTCTTATTTCTAAAACTGTATTCTTAAGTTTACTTTCAGTACAGTTTTAACATGCCAACAATTTGTCCTTCTCGCTCGCTCCAACTCCACGTTGACTACTGGTGGGTCTCGCTAACAAAAGTAATCACAGTGCTAAAGCTGCAAAATCAGTGAGGTTTTGTGAGATGTTTGCAAAGTGAAAATCGCGATACTAAGTACTGAGTTTCAAGCTGATGGAGCTCCAAAATTAGGGGTTTGCAACACTTCCCCCACTATTCCCACAGCTCCAAAATCGCCTCCCAGGGTTTCGAGCTGTCCACGACCTCACAGATCTTGCCCTTTTCGTGCAGTGACACAAAGGGGTATCCATCGTCTTCGTGAAAAACTTGCGCTACTATGGATGGGTGAAAAGCGTGTCTTGTGTTGTATTTCTTCTGCAATTGATTGAGGAGAAAACCCAATCTTGAGGGAATTAAGCAAAAGAGGAGAGAGAAAGGGGGAATTGGTTTTTGGAAGGAAGGAAGCTGTGAATTTGCCTTGGAACGTAAAAAAGAGGTCAGAGAAAAGGCAGGCCACGTGGCCATGGAACAGACTTTTATGTCCTTTTTTTTAATCATGACAGTCCTACCCCTCTGACTTTCTAATGGCAACTAAGGTACTGATTTGGTAGACTTTTTGAAGTTGGGTACTTCTTTGGTGTACCTTCAAACTTGAAGGCTACACTTGCACTGACATGGGCTGTAATATTGCTATGGACATTGAGTGGCAGTGGGAGGAATGTTGTTGAAGAAGGGCTGTAATTTGTAGATCTGTCTCTATTTAGGAAGAACAAGAGCATAGTATCAAATCTAATTCCTTTTCTCCTGTTAAGAAATCGTTTAGCTAATGAAAAATGTGTATTTTATGTGTGTATTCGAAATACCAATGTGTGCAATGCTCAAATTTGCTGCTCGGATTTGGTGTTTTGGGCTGTGTGATGGCGATGGTAAATCTTGAGAAAAGGCAAAAGTATCAAAAGTAAAACATACCAAAGAAGTAGTTGTAAAAACTAAATCGTAGCAAATCAGTACCTGAACTGGTTAAAGAAAAGCGCAGACTTCTTTGGACAATACTCAGTTCCAAATGAGTCCTTAGACTTACTTTGTACCAAATTAGTATATATCCTAAATCAAGTGTACCAAAGAAGTCCCTAAGCATACTTTGCGGAGTTATTGGCATATCCGAAATGGAAGAATAATATTTTACCAAACAAGTACCTGTCATAAATCAGGTGTACCAAATAAATATCTTGATTATATTAATCAAATCAATTAAGTACAAAATGTTACTAAATATCCTAAAAAAATGTCGGTAAGTAATTTTTTGCACCAATAAGTAGCCCCAAATTACAACAAGTTTCATTCTGAATACTTAACATATTAACATCCTATGACATCAACTACATTGTCAAAATAGGTGAGTGCCCTATACATTAACTAAATGGCTCTCTTTCTGCCTACTGCTTGCCCTGGCCTCCCTTTGTTTTTCTTGCACTTGTTCTACCTCTGCAATAGCTGCTACTGGTGTGGAAGCCCTAGTCTCAAGAAAATACAAACCTAACTTTCTTGTTTCCTACAGGAATTGGTATGGGTGGAGGGCCTCCAAGGCTATACTTGCTCTATTTGGTCTTCTTCCCTTTGTCAACATTCCCAGAGTCTGTGTTTCCAGGTCTTCCCTTCTTTTTTGGCACAGATTGGGTGTCCACAGCACTTTGACCCCAACTTGACTCTAAACGGGGTGCTTATTTCTTTCTTAGGCTAAGCCTCACTACCCTGGGTTGTGCTACAAGCACCCCTTTCTTCCTCCCACCCACTGCACTGGGTTGTGCTGTAGGCATCCCTTTCTTCCTCCCACTCACTGCACTGGGTTCTGCTGCATGCACCCTTCCCCTCCTTCTACCTACTACACTGGGTTCTGCTGCAGGCACCCTTTTCTTCCTTTCACCCACTACACTGAGTTGTGTTGCAAGCACCCATTTCTTCCTCCCACCCACTACACTGGGTTCTACTGCAGGCACCCTTTTTTCTTCCCACTTACTGTATTGGGTTCTGCTGCAGAAACTTGTTGTTGTCTTTCAGCTACTTCTATAGGGTTCTATCCATGCACATGTTCTTGTCCATCACTTACTTGCATGGGGTCTTGTGCAAGCACCTATTCTTTTCTCTTAGTTAGAGTAGTGGGGTCTTGTGAAGGCACATGTTTCTTCCTCTTCTTCAATATTTCCTTCCTTGGCCTCCCTCTCTTTCTAACACTTGTGTCCTCACTACCCTACATAAATAATTAAGATATCATTTTTTACTAAAAAAGTTAGGTTTGACTAACAAAAACAACAATATTTGATGAATATGCATTTTTTGGACTAGCCTGTGGTTGGCCCCAGGCACCTGTAGATCCGCTTGCACCTGTTATAAAGTAGACCAAAGTGTCATAAAGCTGTAAAAGCAAGAATTCAAAATAAAAATAAATGCACATGCAGGTCATAAAGTAACTGTGCTTGTTCTGCTCCTACAGTGCTTGTTTCTAAAGGTCTCACTGGACACTTTCTCTTATTATGCCCTCTCTGCTTGCATATGCTACACTGAGCACTGCCCTTCACGATCTTCAATTTACCTGGTTATTGATCCTTCTCTTCCCCAGCTTTTTTCCTCCTTATTTTTTTTGGTTTCCCTGGCAGTTGCTTATACAGTGGGGGTAACACTCCACCCCATCCACTTGAATCCCACATGTCAGAGCTGGTCATAGGGTTGATTATGAGGTCCTATGCCTTCAAATAAGTCTCCCTCCTATACCAATGAGAGACATAATCTTCAAGCTGCAAGTCTTTCAACCGTATACAAGATATGGCATGAGAATAAGGTATTCCACTCAAATCCCACTTCCTACAACTACATGTGCCATTAGCAACATCTACTGTAAAATTTACTCCCCCAATCATACTGAACTTGAAACTTTAAGGCACATGAGTGATATGCAGTGCAGTCTCCTACAACCTTCATTTTTATCTTAGATGGCAAGTATCTTAGGACACAAAGCTCATCTTCATTGCCCCTCTGCTGTCTCCCTATTCATACACCACCACTTCATCACAGTAGTTCTGATGCCCTTAAGTAATGTCATATTAGGTTGTTCCCTGTCATGAGCAATTACTCCATTGAAAGCTTTACAGTAGTTGTTGGCTAAGAGGTCACACTCAGGGGTTGTACTAAAGTTTGACCTAACTCATTGTGATGATGGCTTATCAGCAAGCCACTGGGACAATGCTTAGGTCCTCATCATTCATCTCTTTCATTGCCCTTAAAAATATTTCTTGTTTAATGCAAAAGTAGCATTCCATAAAAGATCTTTCCACTTTTTCCCCCTAAAATCTGCATCCCTGAAGTTAGCATGCAAATGCATAATACATAACCTATGTTCATCTCTTAGGCCTAATGTATCAAGTGCATGAACTAATCCCTTTTGCTTATCTGAGATGAAAGTCGACTCTTTCTGGTTGGACTCTTATATCCCTACATCATCAAGCAACAAATCTAAAAACCAAAGTCATGACTGCTGACACTCAGACTCTATAATTTCCCATGCTATAGGGTACATGGAATTGTTGGTATCAATTCCTACAGCGGTTAACCCTTGACCTGGATTTGCCCCCCTTAGATGTGTGTCATCCACCTTAATAATCCTCCTGCAATACCTAAGTCTTGCTTTTATTTTCTCAAGACATATGTAAACCCTTTCAAACCTGCCATTCCCATCAATGATACTCTGTTCATCCAGTTTCATCATAGTAGTGGTCCCAAGATTAACCCTTTTTAATTCTGCCAGATAATTCCAAATCTTATTGTATTGTTCCTCTACTGTCCCACTGATCAATGTTTGAATCAACTTCTTAGCCTTGTAAGTAGTGGTTCTTTTGACCTTCAATTTGAGCTCCATATAGATTGTCTTACTCAATGCCTTGGCAGACATAGTTGGGTTAACCACAAACTTGTCCATGTACTTTTATGCAATCCATATATTACCTGTAGCCCTATTGATGTGATGTTTATTGCATGTGTGCTCTTCCCCTACTGTCTTTACGTGCACTGACATGGACTTATCATGTGCTGATGCATATACAGACTACCCACAATCTTCTGACTTGTAAACAACCCTGATTTTAGTTCTCATGTTCTTTATAAACTTAATTGGCCTTGCTTTGTTGATTGAGTATTGTTTGACAGCATCTTTAAAGACCTTATTGTCAGTAGAGATTATTCCAACCTCAAAATATGGCTTTCCCCCTGAGTTTTAGGGTTAAACTCAGGGTAGTCTGCTCTTTCATTATTAGAGTTAGAGTCAAACCATTCATGAACATCTTCAGTGTTATAATCCAGCATTAGCTCTTTCCCTTTGCCCTTATATTTACCTCCCTCAGCCATTACCTCTTTCGCTTTGTCCTTGCTCTTAGATTTATCCCCCAGCCATTAGCCCTCAAAATATGGCTTTCCCCCCCTGAGTTTTAGGGTTAAATTCAGGGTAGTCTGCTCTTTCATTATCAGACCCAGAGTCAAACCATTCATGAACATCTTCAGTGTTTACATCCAGCATTAGCTCTTTCCCTTTACCCGTATATTTACCTCCCTCAGCCATTACCTCTTTCCCTTTGCCCTTGCTCTTGGATTTATCCCCCAGCCATTAGCCCTTTCTCTTTGCCTTTGAATTTAACCCCCTTACCCATTGGTTCTTTCCCTTTGCCCTTTTTTTGCAACCCAAAACTTTCTCCATCCTTCTCAGGCACGGCACTTTTTAAGATTTCATCAAATGTTCCATCATAGTCACTATCATAGTTTTCTTCAAGGTATGACCTATCACTATCAGTTTCCCATTCACTAGAGCTACCCATACCTGATTCATCAGTAGTAAAATCTCTATCTCTTTTTTCTTCACTTACAGGTACACCCTCACTGTGAGTAGTACTTGCATCCCTTTCATTGTGCTCTACAGGTACACCCCCCCACTATGAGCAGCACTTGCATCCCCTTCATTGTGCTCTGGAGGTACACCCTTACTATGAATAGCACTATGTTCAGGGCCTTTATTGTGCTCTGTAGGTACACCCTCACTATGAGAAGCACTATGTTCAGCCCCTTCATTATGTTGTGCAGTCACCCCCTCACTATTAACAACAGGCTCAGCCCCTTCATACTGATGTGTAGTCAACCCCTCACTACTAGTAACGGGTTCAACCCTTTCATTATGCTATGCAGTCATCCCCTCACTACCAGCAACATGTTCAATCCCTACATTATACTGTGTATGTACACATTGGTTAGAGCTTACATTTCCAGCCCCTTCATTTGCAGTGTCAGTTCCCCTTGACAAATTTTCTAATGCCCCCATAGTCAATTGTTCTTAAGTGTTTTGGGCTGTAATGGTAGGTTGGTATAAAAGCAAGCCCTAGACCAATTTCAGGTTGAACCACATTACCATGTTCATATAATTCCTCTATAACAATACCAGGTTTCTACTTAGGCCAATTCTAAAGCCATCCAGCTTCAAATTGTCCTTGCTAACCACTTCAACTACTGTTAATTAGACAAGATATATGTCAAAGACCCTATCTTCAGTCATGTGCTCCCACATTTGCACAAATGAACTGTCACCCTCTAACTTAACTAATCATTCCTATAACCTCTTCCTTGGCACTAAATAGAACATATCCATGCAACCCATTAGTACTAAACCATCACCAATTTTTCTAAACTGACTCATAATAAAAATATCAATCTCACACAAATTCACAAATTTAGTATGATATGAGTCATACACTTTCTGTGTAATATTTTTAAATTTCCGCCCATGTTTGATTCTCAAAGTAAGCAGTGTACCATTCGGGTTTGCACAATCAACAAGAAAAGGGGACCATATTATTCTACTTACAATGAGTCATTAAGCCAAGATTAAAAGCATGGGATTAGTTTGGGATCACACTTTCAAAATACAGAGCACGATCTTCCATTCAATTTGTAAATACGAAAAATTTATACAGTGCAAGTTCGGATTAAGATTACCGCAAACATCCATAATAGCAAGTTAAGATTTAAAAGTTTTAGGCTAGAAATTAGCCATAATTACTGTGAATTAGGTTCAGACGACTTACAGTATACCAGATTCCCTTTATCTTCTCATTCGGTTGGCCGTATTTCCCACCCCATCGCCAATATCCAGTAATCAATATTCTTCCAGGTTGATTAACATATGCTTAGTCATGTTCAGCAAAGAATAATTTTTGGTTTGGATTTTGGGGATGAAAGGGTTTCTTAAGATTGTTTATGAAACGTGTTTATCCAAAAAATGAGGTGTAAGTTGGACTAAGTAATCCTTAACAATATGGGCATGACTTACATTTTTAGAGACCGTGGTAACTGTGGGTTCAATAAATATTATACCATAAACAATGTGGACTAAGAATAGAGAAAGCTTTTCAGAAGCCTGTTCAGCTCCTGGATAACCGAGCCTGTCCAACTTTTAATATACGTACGAATATAGGTGATGACTATACACAATTTATCATGTTGCGTTAGAGTTGTCAATAGCCCAAGCCCATCGGGCCTGCTGTGGGGCCGGGCCGGGGCCGGGCCAGTGGGGCTGCCAACCGGGCCGGGCCAGCCGAAGGCAAACCTAGGCCCAGTCCAGGCCCTGGCCCTAGGCCCAATATCTAGGGCCGGGCTTGGGCCGGGCCCGGGCCCTTTTTTTTTTTTCTTGTTATTCAATTTTAAATTTCATCTCTAGGCAATATTCACAATTTAACGAACCTAATCTTTATCCTTTTATTTCATTATAAGTAATATACATATATATGTATGTATGTATATACATATTTATTTGTTAGCCATTATATTTTTTATTATATGTTAAACATTTTCATACTCTTCTTGGTGAGCTTTATTAATAAAATCTTAACACATAACAATTTATATAGAAAAATAATAAATGTGTTCATAGGCCCTCCTCCTTTTATCCGGGCTTGGGACCGGCTGCTTGTAAACAAACAGGCGAAGTTACCTATTTTTTTATATATACGAAAAAATATATATCTTGCTTGTAAAAATTTATTTTATATATATGGAAAAAAAGTATATTTTGTGAAAAAATTTATTCTTAAAATTCTAACAATCAAAATAATAATGCATGTCTATCCAAAATATCAGCAATCAAAGATCAAGAAATCTGCAACGTCAACCAAAAGGATCAAAAGAGGAAAATAAAAACAAATTACCTAATCATCCAGAAGTACTTCAATATCCGAGTCACTGCTCTTCCTATCATCAATCGGTTTATCTTGCTCGCGGTATTTCGCATCAAGATAATCCTTCCAACATACACATAGCTCGAGCGACTCGGGGTTAAGACGACTCCTCCTGTCATCCAAAACCCTCCCGCTGGCTGAAAATGCCGACTCTGAAGCAACCGTGGAGGCTTGCACTGGCAGTACATCCCGTGCAATTTGGGATAAAGTTTTATACATGTTTTGATTTTGTTTCCAAAAATTTAACAAATTAAAATTAACCTGTTCTTGCCTTGATAAATCAGAATAATGATCAGTATTTGCATATACACCAATCTCATTAAAAGAGGAAAAAGTATACGAACCTGCCGAATTAGAAGTACCTTCACCTGGTAGTTGTCTTGCTACTAGATGTTCAAAGCCCTGAAGGTATGGCGCATAATACCTCTCAACAGTGGATGATGATGTAGCTCGCCCGCGCACGTCAGCAGAATTACGATAGACGTTGAACAAGTCCTCAAACCTCTTGCTCACTTTTGCTGTGAATGCGGTTGTCTCCTCTGCTGTGTAGCACATTAATTTCGATATCTCTTGTATCGAGGCGTTCACGCCATGCAACTTTAACCTAGGATCTAAACAAGTAGCCACAGTAAAAATAACAGGCAGTTTACTCCAATATTTATTAAATTTTTGATCCATCACTTTTACTATTTCCTTAAAGGGTCCTATATATCTCCATTTTGTTAACATTGTAGCCATCTTCAGAATTTCTATTACAGCGAGAGGAGAGGTGGGATAGTACGTACCAGACAATAAATTGGTAGACGTGTAGAATACCTCCAAAAATTCAGCTAGGTATGTGGCCATCTGCCATTCCTCTTGAGTTGGCAAGCCGGCTGGGAACTGGGTTAGTAGAAAATGCGTATAGACTTCTCGGTATGCCAGAATGTGTAAAAGCATGTGGTATGTAGAGTTCCACCTGTGGACCACATCTGTAACTGCTCTCCTGCGAGGCATATTATATTGAACACACAACGTTTTAAATTGTTGTGTTCTCGGACTCGAGCTATTAACATACGCTGTCATACCCCTCATTTTGAGAAGAATATCTCCTGCAGCAGCTAAACCATCTTGAACAATTAAATTAATAATGTGACAAACACAGCGAACATGAAATAATTCACCATTAAGTACAGGTTGAAGCGTCTCCTTTAAAGCTGCAACAGCAACTTTATTATTAGAAGCATTATCAAAACTAACACTCATAATCTTATCCTTAATTTTAAATGTGGTGCATGCTTTTAATATAAGAATAGCAATGTTCATTCCATCATGCGGATAAGGGAAGTGCTCGAAAGCGATGATTCTCTTGTGCATAACCCAATCTGCATCAATCCAATGAGCGGTCACACAAGAATAACTAACAAAAGTATAAGGAGATTGCCAAATATCAGAAGTAAGACTAACTTTACCGTCAAATTTATCGAAATAATCGATAAGGCGTGCTTTAGCAGCATTGTACTGTCGGAGTGCATCGGATCTAGTTGTGTTTCTATGAACCTTTTTGTACAAAGGTTGAACGTATGTGTTCATATATCTAGAGTGCTTAGGATTATCGGCAAAAGAAAAGGCTTGTTCATCATGAATAACAAATTCAGCGAGACCGTCTCTTTGCTCTCGCTGATTATAAACAAATAACTTACCGTCAAAAGATAACTGCGTTTGGGTAGGTTCGACGTGGCCTTGTCGAGGTGCACACTGAGGGTAATGCCTGTTAAGATGTCCATTACCACTACCAGACGAAAATAATTTAGCACAGTACTTACATCGAGCTTTTCGGATGCCGTCCACCATAACTTCATCAAAATGATTCCAACACTCGGCTTTCTTTTTTTTCCCCTTTTGGACTTCTGGCTCATTACCGGAGGCATTGCTCGGCCCTTCTTCATCATGACCAGGCATAGGGTTGAGATTATGCCACGGAGTAGTAGCTTCGCCAACCGAGCTGCGTCCTTGACTATAATGCGGGGGGTCTTCATCAGGCGTGTATTCAAAATCTGGAATGTTTTGATTGAACTCCCAATTGGCTTGGGTATCTATCATACAGCCTGTACTCATTCGTCCAGGAACGAATGGTTGTGTTGGTGCTTGGATTGGTGTTTGTGATGGCCGTGGCGCTGGCGCTTGTGCTGGTGGTGGTGCTTGCGATGATGATGATGTTTTTCGTGATGACGATGCACGCCTCATTTTCTTCAATAATCCAGCCATATTTCACGCTAAACTTTGTAAGAGTAACTAAATACACAAGTATAAGAGTAGTAATAAGAAATAACAATTAAAAGAATGAACGAGTAACAAATATTAGAGAGTTAGTAATTAAAAAGAATTTAGCAAGACTAGTAATTAATAAGCAAGAGTACTAATTAGTAAATACTAGTAGTAATTAGAAAGAGTAGTAATTGGAGAGGAAAATAGTAGCAAAGCTTGTAGAAATATAGAATGTTTAGGTAAGAGAGAGTAAGAAGATTGGTGTGAAAAATTAGAGAGAAATGGTGTGAATTTATAGATTTTAGAAACTTCACAAAAGACCAAAATACCCCTACAAACTATCCGTTTATAGTTGTTGGGGAGGGTAAGAGTGTAAAGGAGTTGAAAAATATAGGTTAGACTAAAATACCCCCCAAACTAGCCGTTATATTGCTGTTGGGGGGGTAAAAGTGGAATTTTGGAAAAGGGGTGGAAGAAAGGGGGGGAAAAGCAAAAAATTCAAACAAGTGGTGGGGCCAAAACCGGGCCAGACCCGGGCCGCAAACCGGGCCAAACCGGGCCAGAACCGGGCCGACTTCGGGCCGGGCCAAACCCAGGCCGTTTCCGGGCCGGGCTTTTTCGCAGAATCTGAAGGCCTGGTCCAGGCCCAGGCCCAGGCCCCAAGCCCGCTTGTGCTGAGCCGCTATTGTTCATGGACGGGGCCGGGCCAGCCCGGGCCAGAACCGGGCCGGGTCGGGCCAGCCCACGGGCCGGGTAGGGCCAGCCCACGGGCCGCCCGGCCCGTTTGACAACTCTATGTTGCGTCTTTCTTTTTGAACATCTTACGCTCTACTAGACAGCCTAATGATTTGCTTCGTCATGATGACTAGTCCATAATCTATGTTAAAACTATAGCGTCTCTCGTTCGGCTTTCTCTCTGTAGATAATCTTATGTTCAGCCCATGCCTACCAAATTTTTTGTGGGCTTGGACTGATACCTTTCAGCCTGTGATGGACTAAGTTGAGGGTGGATATGAATGTAACCCAAGCACAACCCACAAAAAATTGTTAGTGTTTGCACTAGACTTATGCAGGCAATCATGCGAGTGTGCTAAGCATGGACCAACCACTAAGCCAAACCAGCCCGTCCAAGTTGCATCCGAAATAGAAGTGAGTGGTGAACATATCAGTTGCACCATGAAGAAAAATAAAATGAATTAGATTTTGCAAGGGCGGAGATACCCAGACAAACTGCTTCTGAAGGATAAAGTAAGAAGAAAATTCTTTACCAACTGATGGATTGAGGAGTGGACCAGATTTATGTACATGAAAACGTTATCAATTGACCGACTTGTTTTTGGAAGAAAAAGCTTACGATTGTTGTATCCAACAATAATTTCTTATAAGCAGAATCTATAAAGTGTAGAAAATCCATATTAACTACCTTATTTTTTCTTGATTTATTAGATTGTTAAACTTTAACCACATTGTCATTTGACACAAGGGGAATCACATTATCATTTGATACAAGGGAGACATCACTGTCAATACATTATCATATCTGTTAGTACAGCTTTGTGGTGAATCTTTTTTAAATTGCACAGTAAACTTGGATGGAGCAATGGAGGCAAGTTAGAGGAAATGCAAATTGATGTACTCTTAAAAGATTTATTTGGAAATCAAGAGGACATGAACTCAAAATTTTTCAACAACTTAGGCCAAAACTAGATCAAAGCAGGCAACTAACTATGAGGTTACAAAAATCTTAAGGGAGAGCTCGTTAGTCTTCAACTCCAGGTAAGGCTAGAGGAACATCAACCTGTACATAATCAAACAATTCCTGTTAAAAAGCATCCCTGTGATGCAAACCCAAAGTAGGCAAAACTGAAGCTAGAGCTAGAACTCAATCTATCTGTACCCCTCCCGACGCTGAACGCAAAAATCTAAAGCTGGTTGTCATCTTAGTCAAAATGGTCAGACATTGTACACGTTGAGAAACCTTACCACTAAGTTGAAACTCATTGCTTTTTAAATGTCCAAACATGAGCGATGGAGCAAGTAAAATTATAATATGAAAGTAATATAATTTAGTTAACCACTGAAGTGCCAAAATAAAAGCATGCTCATCAGTCATACTAATGTCTGAATGCATAAAGAAGGAGGTCACAAATGAACCAATTGGAACCCAGTGAAAGTTGAACAAGACAAAACCTATCTCAAACCTGTTAGCTTCCTGTCGATCAGTAACTGCCACAACACAAGAAATTGGAGCTTGTCTTGAATAGTATTGATCTGAGTAATAGAAAAAATGACAAAAGGAAGGGTAAAATGTTTGAACCCAATAAAGGGACTAAATTTTGCATGAACAAGTTGTGAAGTCTTAAATACTTTGCAATGCCAGATATTGGTATAATGAAGCTCCAGAAGCATCATATTCGATTTACTCAGGATAAGAGAATGAGTAAAAGGTTGGTCACGAAACACTAATTCATTTTGACCAATCCAAATATTCCAAAGCAAGAAGGAAATTCGAAAGATACAAAATAGATTAATCGGCCTCCTAATGATAGTCTTATCCTAACCGACAACAAAACTAATCCCTCGAAGAACCTAAACTAGAGTGGGAAAAGGCTGGATCAATCAGAGGATATTTCCAGATCTCTGACCTAAACTAAATGTTCATGGGTTTCTGAAGGTTTTTGACAAAGAGAACGTGAAGCAGTTTCTCTTAACAAATTCAGAATGAAGAGACAGTCTTTTATGAAGAAATAGCCATAAAAAGAACTTAATCTTCTCCGAAATTGGTAATCTTCATAGACGACACCATAAACAAGGAGGAATACTGACCGCAGCTTGGAAAGGACTGAGCAGGTGACCGACAAGAAAATAATACGTAGACAAAACAGAGAAAGAAACATTTTTGGTAAAGGTCAGAAACATCTCATCCACCAAATTGAGGGAAGAAAGGTGGATACTAAATATACGAGAGTCTAAGTCAATAGGGAAAACGGAAAGAATACGTTCCACATTCCAATTCTGAGAGTGTACTGGGATATTAAATCAGAAACACGCCAATGACTAGTAGCAGGATTTCTAAACTGTATTAAGTTGAGCAGACCATAGGCAACCACCGATCCATCCAGACAGAAATAGATCTTTCATCCCCAGTTTTTCCTTAGTTACCTTGTTTCAAGACCCTTTTCCAATACTTTTCCAAACCCATGAACTATTACTTTTAATATCCCACATCGGTTGTGGGAGAGTTTATGATTGGCCTTATAAGACCCTGCCTATGAACTCATAAGTACATACTTGGCTATCCCTTTTGAGGGAGACAATGCCCTGTGGTGAGGCCGTGGATCGGGTCGTTACATTACTATTGCTTTTAGCCTGATGGAATTGAAATAACGACCTTTAAGCACCCGGGCTATCAAGCTCTGAGGCATAGACCAAATTTTCCAAGCTTGTTTCGCTAATAAGGCTTCAATAAAATATCTAAAGTCATGAAAACCCAAGCCACCAAGGTGTTTAGGCAGACAAAAGGATCGTCCAGTAAATCCAATGAATAGATTTATGAGAGGCCTCACTCAACTACCAAAATCTTGCTAAGATTTGGTCTAATTTTTTACACACATCAATTGGGAATTATAAACTCACATGTAATGAATCAGGAGTGAGGATGAAATTGACTGAATTAAACTAAATTTGCTGGATTTATTCAGGAGTAAACCCAAGCAATGTGCGCATCTATCCTGAACTCTTTGAACTATCACGACAAATAACAATCTTTTATTTGCTTAAATGTCAAGCTCAACCCTCAAATATTTTTCAAAATTAGGTTCAGATGGAAATGTAAGGGCGGCTTCAATCTGTTGCTGAACTTCAGGTGAAGCATTAGGACTAATGGTGAGCCAAATTTATGCAGTTAATTTGTTTGACCTGAGATTTGGTAATAGCGGGCTAAAATAGTGCTGATTTTGAACGCTTCTTTGACTATGTCCTTTTGAAGTTTAAGAAACCCAAAAAAAATTTCATCTACATACATAATGGGAGAGAAAGGTGGAGACAATCTGCCTACGTTAATCCCCAAGGTCAGACCTATTTTTTCTGCCTAAAGAAGCGAGGCCGAGAGTACATCCGAGCAAAGAATAAAAAAAGAGGCGAAAGGGGATCTCCTTGACGTATTCCACATGCAGGAGAGAAACAAGGAATAAGAGCACCATTAACCATGATTGAATAAGACATGGTAGTCACACATTGCATGATGAGCCTAATCCAACTAGGAGGGAAACGCATGGCTAGCAAACGCTTTACTCATGTCTAATTTGAGTGCAACAAAAACCCCTTTGCCTTTCCTTCTTCTAAACACAGTGGGTAAGTTCTTGGGCCAGGATAACATTATCTAAAAATAAATCATCTCGAGATAATAGCATTCTAGAAAGTAGGTATTAGAGAACTCGTGACCGGAGACAACCTAATGACAAGGATCTTAGCAATGATTTTGTAAACCAAATTACAAAGACCGATAGGCCAGAAGTCAAAGGTTGTCTCAGGACATTGAATATTAGTAATAAGAGTTAAAAAGGTCTTTGGTTCATTAAAAATTGAGTTATATAGTTTTCTTGGTGTACATGCTTAAATAGTTCAAAGGGATGGTTTTTTTTTCTTTTTTTTTTTCTGTGAATAAAACAAACTTTATTTGACTATATGCGGGGTACATCATCAAAGATGACAGACATTAGAGAAAATGGTGCATCCTCCGTCCATACACAATAGTCTATTTGGAATCTTGGTATATTTTTTGCTAGCTTATGAGCTACCATATTCTATGTCCTTCTTACTAAACAAAACTCATTCATGTGCATTATCATGGGCAAATCATCCCTTTCCTTGATGTGTGTTGATTTAGCATTTGAGGCATTGTGCTCAATAATGACATCCCAAAAGCTAAATTTTATTGCTTCATATGCTGCTACTGCTTTTGCACTTTGAGATTCTGAATATTCTTTGAATCTTTTTTAACAACCGGCATAGAAAATTTCTTTCTTGCCCCTTACCACTGTGACAACACCGATTGCATCAAAATCGAGTTAAGATATTTTCTTAGATTTTTTTTATTTGGTTTAGACGAAGGATACATAATTGTACTATTCGTACTACTAACTAATGTACCCGTGCAAGTACACGGGATAGTAAGTACTTTGGTATTTGTTGCAAATCATATAATTTAGCATAATGAAATAGAATGTAAATGTCAAATAAATTAGCTCACTGCTTAAGATGACAATCACATTGATAATAGCTCTTTAAGAAGCAAAAAAAAAAATTATAGATTAAATTTCATATTTACAAATCTATCATCTAAGAGTACTATTAATGGAAAGAAATGTATCATAAGTTTCACCAACATGTTGATTTTTAGTCATTCTATCCTCCTTTAGTTCTTTTTTTTTTTATTATCAAAATCTAGTGAATAATGTTTGCATATTCATAATAAGTTAGCTTGATACGTCGCCTCTTTCAATGATAAAAGGGTGTGAGTCTAGTCCCACCCAATCTTTCTTTTTTGCAATATATCAAATACAACTACCATTTAGGCGAATCTATAAATGTCGATAAAGTCGCCTTATATCTTTGTCAATGAAAAGTACTTCATTGCACGTGTTTCTTTGTTTGGTTTGTGAAGTGCATTTTTTTTTTATCTATGTTCAGATTATTAAAGTTATACAGCCGTGGCTAGTGAAAGTTGTCATTGAAGAATTATTCAGTCCATTGCTATTTGAGTTTGGACCAAAGGGAACTTCTTGGTTATCTTACATGGATACAAAAACATGATTGAGGGAAAGGTCTTCGTAATGAAAGTTTTTGGAGTTCCAAATCCTAGAATAGAATTTTACACGACTTAAATTTCAGTCAAGGTACCATAGCTACAACCATGGACCGTCCACATTAAAACCACCACATTGGTACGACGTATAGTTTATATATTTTTAATCAAAGTAAAAGCTCTCTTAGACCGCATTTACCTTTTCATTTTCCTCTTGAAACTCATTCTCAACTTGTTATAACTTACTCACCAATTATTTCCAATTCACTCTTGTGATTTAATTTAAAAAAAAATTGTTTCTATACTGATAGTAGCATGTTAGAATTAGTGCATACAACTACAAACTTAGGGTAAAGCTTACGGAAAAATGATATTCTTTCTAATTTCAAGCAACAGATTTTATTATTCTGTTTTTCATGTTAGTTTACTTCATGAAACTACCAATATCTTTTTCCTAAAATGATATTACTTTTGTTGCTCTTCCTTTTCCAAGGTATGCGGTTTAACATATTACCGAGTATCTTTTATTTTGTCTTTTGAATTGACTTTTGCATTTCATCTTTTACCAATTAAATGTGCTCTTTGTAGTTATATGCTAATTCAACTTTTTATCCAATTGTTAATGAGATAATTCATGTTATGTTACAAAATGCTACACAAATAAACTAATACTGACCAACATTACGAGGAATTTAGCATTGTATTCTCCTGAGGTCACCTTTTCTTTCATTGACTTAAATTCCCTTTGACAGAAATGTTGGGGCTAATTTCACTTTTGTGTTTCTAAATCTGCTATTGCCAACATGATAGCACGCATATATACATGATACATCTAGGAATGACTATTTCAAACTTTACTTTGTTGACTTTTAGGCCCATTTTTCTGCTTAAAAAAGTATTGGTGACTAAAGGAAAGATATCAAAATAAAGATTGAAATATTGGGAGTATCTAACCATATGCATAGAACAAAGTTTCTAGAGTTTAGTTAATATAGTATAATATGCATTTACAACATCATAGATAAAGCTTAAACCCTTCGTTTTTAAGCTTTTGGGTGCAAATCGGGTATGTAATAGGCAGAGCTATGCAAGAATTATATGGATTAAGGCATAATGCTTATTAAGATATTCATACATCCTTGTCTACAATATTTTATTAGTACTTTACATTTACTCAACTTATGAAAAGGCTTTACAATATACAGTTTTAGACATATTAAATAGAACCAAAGTTTTGGAATTATTCTCTCTTTTATATGGAATGCTGGGCATAATAGCTTTTGAAGGAAAAGAAGAATAAAATAAGTCCATAGAGCCATAACAGAAAAAATAAAAAATAACGACTAACCTTGGAAAACATGAAAGAGTTATTTTCTAATAGGCCCATATGAAAAATATTTGCATGTCAAGTATCTTCTCAAATTCATAATACTTTGACCCAAGAAAATAATCCTCACTCATATCAAATATAAAAGTTAAAAGTGAGTCGGATCTGTTAACAAAGGAAGCCAACCTTTCTGTAAGACTCCAGATAACTAGTAATTAAAATATTGTTATGTTTAGAGTATCTTTACAAATTTAACTAATTTTTGGGGCATTTTGAATAAGTAATGAATGTTTAGGGGTCTTTTAATTATTTACCAAACTTAGAGACTTTTAAGAGCTACCCAAGTCTGTTTTATCGACACATTCAGTTTTGGCTTAGAGAGAGAGAGATGAAACGGAAAATTAGGATTTTGGTGGATTGTAATTTTCTGTGCATAATCGGCAAGTGATCTTGAATCCACTTTGATTATAAGGATGAATTAAATCACTTTAGGATTGCATTTACAAAGAATTTAACGAAATCGGGTTGATTAAACTAATTAAAAATTTGAAAGATAGTGAAGATTATTGCATAAAAATTGAGGTAAGAGTTATACGCATTACGTCCCTTCTGATTCAATTTTATAACCCTACGGTGTTTAAACGAGTCTCGTTTCTTGGAGTTTGATTTTCTTTGCAATGATTGGGCTTTGAAAGTCAATCGTGATAATGGGTTACGGTGTTCATTGTTGATATTTCTGTCAATGGTTGTACCATTAGGTGCAGTATTTGCTTTTCTTCTTTGATACCGACTACTTGTCAAGATTATTGCTTTTCTTCGTTGTACCATTAACATGAACATGCCTTCAGGTTCATGAGCCAGTTAGTTCCAATCATCAAAAATATGTTTCCAATGTTCTTTTGCCTAGGAAGGAGTGAGAATTCATCTTTTCTTTCAAAGCCACTAGCTTGCGGTGCATTTGTGTTTTGTGGCACACCATCTGTCATTTAATTATTGGCCCTTGTCCTTTGATATTTTGTGGCCTTACCATTTCATTTGGGTTCGTATCACAACTCATATATGAACTCTCATTCACGTGATTTAAATTCTGTTGAATTCTCAATTTCATCCTCTTCGATTTGAGTCTAATAGAATATCTTCCTAAATTGTTATGCTATCAAATTCAAAATATAAAGTTTTAATGCTTTCGTGGCTTACATGCCTTCGATATTCATTGGACCCCTTTAAGTTAAATTAATGTTTAGAACCTTCACGTACTTAAGTTAACGTGCTTAGGTTAACGTGATGTCATGACATGATATGACAATTGCTACTGGCATGCAAACTTTGAACTTAAAACTTTCGCGTACTTAGGTTAATATGCTTTTCACCCACGCATTACGTGATTGCATCTCAATTATTAGTTCAATTATTTGAATGTGTTCCTTTGACTTTGGTTCGATATTTGATGGGTTAATACCTCGAAACGAGATTTGTCGTGCTAAGATTATTTATCGTCCTTACACTTTTGTTTTCATTTGTTTTGTTTAAATCAGTTACATGTTATTGAATACTTACGTTGTGTTCTGTGGAGGTGTGTGTGATCTTCGCTGGGCTTTGTGCTCACCCAACCCCCTTTCTCTCCCCATTTCAGGTAATTATGCTGAGACGGCTTAGAGGAATCAATAGATTATGCTTAGGCTTGGAGTTGAACTTTAATTGATAACTCTCTTAGTGGCTTTGTGACAAGAACTTTGTAACAGTTTTTGATATAGTGACTTTTGGAACTCCAATGGATGGGAAGTGATTATTGTTATCAAACTTCCGCTGCAATTATTAGATGTTGATGATGAACTTGAATGCCTTTGGTTTCATATATGATTTAGAGCTCTGATTACCTCTTTGAGGTCATATTTTTTATAAGATGCTTTGGATATTATATTTCTAGCATGCAGAAATATTTTGAAATAGTATGCGTAGATCCGCCTCCAGACAGGGGCGTGACACTTTCCTTTCATATTATCTTATTTCTTTCAAATATATGCCATTTGTGTTTCAAGATCCACTCGAACCAGCTTCTTCCCCTTTGTTTCCTTGCTTTCTCCTTCCATTTGTAGTAAATAACTCCAAGTTTGCTTTCTCCTTCCATTTGTAGTATATAACTCCAAGTTTGCTGTCACCAGGGCATGGAGTGCATGAAAGACCTAAACAATCAAAATATTTAAACATGATTGCATGAATAATACCATAATCAAGCCTTTGCTAATTAGATTGCAAAGCTTAAAACCATGTTATTGGGTAATTGTGGACAAATATACAACAAAAAGGAAGCAAATCTATTTCAACACCTAAGGTAAATGTTTTTTACATTATGTTTTTATTTCGGATTCAAAGTTAACCTATTTTTTGTTAATGAACTAAAGGCATATTGGCAGTTTATGTACTTACCTTGCATGTAGCTGATGAGGACCTTGGGAAAACAATTATAAATTTATCCTTATTGTGTGAGAGGGTTGATGATGCTGAAAATGGTTCGCGCAGACGTGGAGGTGCCACAAAGGATGCGGTCTGAGTCAGCTTCCAGGTAGGCAACGCGGGAGACAGCAAGGACGGCGTAAGGGCCGAGGGCAAGGCTCCCCAGACAGGTCGCGAGGGCTGGCAGTGCTGCGCAGGCAGGGTGACGATGAACAGGACCGACAGTCTACAGTCCGTGACAAGGGTGCAGCGTCAAGGGTCCGAGACGGGAGTCCAAGTGTGTTTCTCTCACTAGAATTCCAGAGAGAATGTCATTTTAGAGAGAGAAAGTGAAAAGTCCAAATGAGAGCAAAGATCCTTGAAAAAGCTCCAAAGTCCACTATTTATAGGCAAAAATGTGCATGTGTCATAAGTTGACATGTGTCACCCCCTGGGAACGACACGTCGCCAGGGGGCCAAAGCACTGATCCTCCGTTGGGACTGCCGGTCCCTAAGTTCGTGCTGCCCTGCCCTTGCGACATCTCTCTGCCTGTCTGAGGAGACTGATCATGCCGCGGTAGCATGGTCAGAGTAGCCCGTTGCCCCAGCCTCCAGTCCAAGCCCTTACTGAATCCCACAGGTCTGGCAGCGGTGGGGAAGACCCGACGCCCAGCTGCCAGGTGGACTAGGCAAGATGCCCTTCCGAAGACCTGCTCCCATCTCGGAGTGACCCGGGGGTCATAGTCCTTAGGGGTGCCGACGCGAGCCCCCAGTGCCAGAGCACGTAGGCCAGTCACGCAGGCACCCTGGCGGAGATAGTGTCCTGGAGGAGTCGCCTATCCCGCTGCGAGGGGTCCTCGTGCCGGAGCACGGAGCGAAGTCCCCCTAGAACGAAGATGGCGATGGCTTTGAGGTTGTGAGCCAATCTCGTAAGCATATAACATGATTGTGGCGCATGAGCACGGTGGAGTGCGGGCGACGAGGGTCGCAGAGTGACGTCCGAGCAACAAGGGTCGTTGCGTGGATGGCGCGCGACCGTGAGCGACGGTTGTCATGGCGACAGAGCGGCCACAAGTGACGGTCGTCGAGACTACGAGCGACGGTCATCGCGACGAAGGAGCACGGCCGAGAGCGACGGTCGTCGCGACTACGGCGGAGCGCGGCCGCGAGCGACGGTCGTCGTGACAACAGAGCACGGTCAAAGGTGACGGTCGTCGGTCGTCAAGGCAGGTGGCCGACCCCCAAGGGAGGCCGACCCCTTGGGGTGGCCGACCCCTAAGGGTGGCCGAGCCCCTCAAGGTGGCCGACCCCTTGGGGTGGCCGACCCCAAAGGGAGGCCGACCCCTTGGGGTGGCCGACCCCCAAGGGTGGCCGACCCCTAAAGGAGGCCGACCCCCAAGGGAGGCCGACCCCTTGGGGTGGCCGACCCCTTGGGATGGCCGACCCCAAAGGGAGGCCGACCCTTTGGGGTGGCCGACCCCCAAGGGTGGAGCACGTCGATGTCGCTTCACGTGACTTGATCATGCGTTGCTTTGACCGGCTCTCGAGCGTTGAAAAGTTGACCGCTGACTGGGTGATGTGTCGTGCAAAGTGGGTCCCTTAGCGGGTCCTGGGGTGCGACCAGAATAGGGTATGAACATAAGCCCTCTGCGTGGGGCGCGCGCGGAGGGGCAACCTGAGCGGGCGTCGCACGCATGAACGATGTATTTATAGCCCATCCTGCTGCAGGGGCCAGGGTCCCCGGTGATGGAGCCGGCAATGACGCTAAGCCCGTGTAGCAGGTTGATTGAGCCAGCGGCGGCCTACAGCCCGTCCCGCAATTTGATTGAGCCGGCGATGGCGCTAGCCCGTGATGGCGCTCAGCCCATGCCGCAGTTTGATTGAGCCGGCGACGGCATACAGCCCGTCCCGTAGTTTGATTGAGCCGGCGATGGCGCTAGCCCGTGATGGCGCTCAGCCCATCCCGCAGTTTGATTGAGCCGGCGACGGCATACAGCCCGTCCCGCAGTTTGATTGAGCCGACGATGGCGCTAGCTCGTGATGGCGCTCAGCCCATGCGCCCATCCCGGAGTTTGATTGAGCCGACGATGGCGCTAGCCCGTGGTGGCGCTCAGCCCATGCCGCAGTTTGATTGAGCCGGCGACGGCATACAGCCCGTCCCGCAGTTTGATTGAGCCGGCGATGGCGCTAGCCCGTCGTGGAGCTCAGCCCATGCCGCAGTTTGATTGAGCCGGCGACGGCATACAGCCCGTCCCACAGGGAGGGGTCCTCTTGCTGGAGCGCTAAGAACGGAGCCCCTGGAATGCCGCACTCTCCGGAGAGTGGGTCGAAGCATGTTCCCCGTCCATGGCGGGGGCACATGGTGTGGTGAATAAGTGTGATGCCCGAACGCCTGTATCATGATTGTTGCACATGGGTGCGGCGATGAGCGTCGCGGGGACAATACTTGGTGCCATAGCACATGTCATGAAAGCGGTGCGGCGACGAACGTCGCGAAGCAATACTTTGTGCCGGGGCACATGTGATAAAAATGGCGCATGGGTGCGGCGACGAAGGTCGCGGAGCATAAGTTGGTGCCGGGGGCACGCATGATGAGAATGGCGCACGGGCGCGGCGACGAACGTCGCAGAGCTATACTTGGTGCCAGGGGCACGTATCATGAAGATGGCGCACGGGCGCGGCGACGAACGTCGAGGAGCTAAATTTGGTGCAGGGGGCACGCATGACGAGAATGGCGCACGGGCGCGGCGACGAACGTCGCGGAGCTATACTTAGTGATGTCGTCGTGGCAATTGTGCACGGTCGGTGACGAGCATCAAGTGACCATTGGCATTGAGCGCGCGTTGTAGAGAGCGCGATGAGTTAACACGGGCGACGTGGATCGAGGAAACGGCACGCTGGCGACGGGGCCTGTCTTGTAGTTGTCATGTGAATGCGTGCGACGAAGGCCGTAGAGGTGGCGTGTGGGCGCGCACGACGGTCATTGTGGCGACGGTGCGTGGGCGACAGACTGCGGCGAGGCGCCGACGGACGGGAGCGTAAAAAAAAGGAAAAGGGAAAGAAAAAGAAAAGAAAAGAAAAGAGAGAAAAAAAAAGAAAAACAGGAAAGAAAGGAAAAGAAAAGAAAAAAGAAAGGGAGCGCAAAAGGATGGGAAGGTAGATGAGGGGCCAAGATTGCATCTTGGCCCACCCCTATATAAGGAGAGGAAGGGGAGGGGGGAGGCACCGCCATTTGTGCCAACAAAAGCCAGAGAGAGAGAGAGAGAGAGAGAGAAGAAGAGATGAGAGAAGAGGCAGAAGGGGGCGAGGGGTCGTCGGGGCCAGGGGGTCGGCCGAGAGAAGAGGTCGGTGGATCAGCGAGGGGAGGGGGGTCGGCCAGTCATGGGGGGTCGGCCGCACAAGGGGGGTCGGCCACGCCGAGGGGGTCGGCCAGTCATGGGGGGTCGGCCGCACAGGGGGGGTCGGCCACGCGAGGGGGGTCGGCCAATCATGGGGGGTCGGCCGCACAAGGGAGGTCGGCCAGTCATGGGGGGTCGGTCACGCAGGGTGTCCGACAGGCCCAAGTCCCAACCTTACAGCCCGGAGCTACGCCAGCAGCAAAGAAAGTTCGGCAGAAGATGTGGGCGAAGCCGCGAGGGGCCACGGCGGGTACATTGCGACCGCCGCGGGGTATGACGACTGTACCTGTACCGGCGCCGCCAGTCGATGAGGCCATACCAGCAGCGTGTGGCGAGGCGGCAGTGCCATTGACCTTTGACGATGGCGGTAGGAGGTCCTACGATCCGGAGTCGGATAAGACAAACACATTGCTGGGGGTGAGGGGAGTAGTACCGTGTGTACCGGACCGGGAGCTGTGGAGGGAGTTGGCTATCCGGGTGGCAGACGGAGCGTTCATGACACCGTGGGGTGGTCCGTCGATGGGGGAGGAGCCTCGGAGGTCGTCACCATATCTTCGCGGGCCGAGTTGGGCAGAGGCGCCTGTGATGTCGCCGAGGTATGTACCGGCATTGTTGATTGGGAGAGAGGATATACCTTGGTCGCCGGTGGTATTCAAGGGCCATAGTGCGATGCCGGTAGGGTGGGACTTTTGGTGTGAGCATATGGTGGAGACACCGGAGAGGGCGCAGGTGTTGCAGGCTCTGGGACTGTTGCCGGCGATCAATATTACGACGAGGGGGCTGGAGTTATATAGGGATACGCCAGGGATGACCCGATTGCTGGCAAGATGGAGCACGCAGTCGCATATGTTCGTGACCGAGTTCGGGGAGATCGGGCCGACATTACTCGATGTGCTGATGCTGACAGGGCTGCCGATACACGGGGAGGTGGATGCACGGGTGACCCGGTTGAATGGGGAGGAGCGGTTGTTGTAGACACAGCTACTAGACATCCTGGCTGAGACGAAGAAGCACCGGAAGGGGACGTACGGTGGGTGGCTGTGCCAGTTCTATGGTACGCCGCAGGCGAGGACAGGCCAGAGGTTGGGCAATGCTGCCCATTTCATGATGGGGCCGTATTACGGCAGCGATCGGTACGAGTTGGTGGCATTTTTGGCTATGTTCTTGTCGAGGTAAATCTTCGTACTGTCATGTGATTCTGCGTGAATGTATCGTATGTCATGCTTGCCATGTAGAACGTCAAACTGATATATGTTGACTGTTGTTGCTTGTAGGTTTGTGTTCGAGGGGACACCTGAGGATGGCATTTCCCTGCGGGTGTTTCCCTTGGCTATCCGGATGGCGCAGGGCCGGCGTGTCGGGTTGGCTCCGGTGTATTTGGGCACATTATATTCGTGGCTAGATCAGTTCGTGGATGACGTGAAGCGGTCATATGGTCGTTATCAGGTAGCGACGTACGTGGACTGGATGTTCTTGCAGAGGTATCTGTACGAGTGCTTTCCAGAGTACCGGCCCGACGGATACCCACTCGCACATCCGTCACCGACGATGGGGACAGTGACCCGGCCAGACAGGTCACGACAGGTAGTGTTGTGGTGCAGCGGATCTCGGGCGTTTGCTTGGGCAGGCATCAGGAGGCCGGGGTGTCCGTTGGCACAGATCCTAGACAGACGGGAAGGGTACGAGCGACGGCCCTATATGGAGATGCATGCATCATACGATACGCCGCCATGGCTGCATGTGCAGGAGGTGACGACAGATCTGAGCAGGAGAGGCGACTTAGTGCCGGGACAGCTGGCGCTACTGGTTGCGTATTTTCCCTGCTGGCTCCCGGTGTTGATAGATGATGGCGGGAAGCCCGCCGAGTGCTGCTATTACGTGGCGAGGTATAGCCCGGACCGTCTGTCGTTGGCATTCGGGTATGACTTAGAGCCCTCATGCGGTTATGATAGCCTTTGGAGTGTGGTGACGGCTTTTGGGTATACACAATATGACAGAGCCCGCGAGTGACCGGCATCGATGACAGAGTGGAGGCAGCCAGGGACAGAGGTGGCAGGGGCGGTGACAGCGTGTTATGCACATTGGTGGGAGCGGCTGCGAGGGAGCTGGGCCGGATGGCTGGCACAGCCATCAGGCACACATCGACAGGTAGATGTGTTTGCATGCGACCGAGCCCTGAGTCTGATATCGGCCACAGTCGCGAGGCAGTGCGGGATGCTGTCACTAGTGACCGGGAGCTCTGTTCCGAGCTCGGAGAGGGAGGCGGAGGAGGATCCCGGAGAGCCGGGGGATGTTGCCCCAGGGGAGGACCGCGGAGAGGAGCTTATTGCAGAGGTGCCGAGGGTGCCGGGAGCCGGCAAGGGTCCTTTGTCGGCATTGCGAGTGGGGATGATGGAGAGAGCGCGTCAGGCTAGTGCCGGTACATCAGCCCTACACACATCAGGGGCGAAGAGGCTGCGTGACGCATTAGAGGAGCTAGACTCTGAGGTTTGCTTCTGTCCCTTCTTTTGTCGTATGAATATAGTTTGCATATTGATCATAATTTGTGAACTGACAGCGGTTTTGCCAGGGGGACGAGGAAGAGGCGGTCGAGGAGGGTAGCGAGGTCGAGACCGAAATCGAAGGAGAGGAGGCTATGGCAGCCGAGGCCGGAAGATCAGCTGACAGTGATGAGACTGAGGCCGTTGAGACATTGGCGGCCGGTGTGATGAGGAGGGTGAGTCCATTGCCTGTTACTGAGGAAACGGTGGGGGCCCTATACGGCGGAGAGGGGAGTGATACAGTGATGTTTGATATTGACGAGGACTGGTGGACAGGCATGTAGACACAGGTTGTGGGAGGTGATGGTGGTGATACGGAGAAGCTCGAGTTTGTTGTTGCTGCCCCGGTTCATGAGCAGGAGACACCGGTTCAGGCTGGGGTGGCGCGACGGCACGACGCATTGCCAGAGTCCGTGGTTGAGGTTGGCGCTACTCTACTGGCGATGCATTCAGCCACGATTGGTGCGCAGAGGGCTGGTGGAATGTCGGAGATTTCTGCAGCAGGTGGCAGTGGCACAACAGCCGGAGATATGAGTAGAGGGTCTTCGAGCGGTCAGGTGGATGTGGTGACTTGGGGGGGCCTCCAGCTACCGGCGGAGATGGTGCGCCGGTTAGAACTGGTGAAGGCAGCGTTCCCGTAGACATTCGAGAGGGTGGGGGTAGAGAACCCAGTACTACGGATGTGGGTGTCTGTCGGGTTTATGGAGTGGTTACTGCCGTTTGCTAGTGTGCCGTCGACGGGTTGGACTGTAGAGTTCGTTGCTCGGTCGCTTTTAGAGTTCGCTCCGTTCACATCACTAGGCATGCAGCTGGACTGGCTAGCAGATTTCTTTAGGTTGAGGAGCGGCAGCCATGAGATGGATGAGAGGCGCGCAGTCGTGGTCATGCGGGAGATGTTGCTGGAGCGGCGCCGTACAGGGTTAGAGACGAAGCGGTCAGAGATTACCGCAGAGTTGGCCGGGATTGACATGCAGGTAGCAGAGATAGAGAGACAGCTCGTCGACTTGCAGAGGCAGTTGGCCGATCTACAGAGGCGGCGAGGTAAGGTGGATGGGCGAGAGTCAGAACGGTTGAGGCGACAGGCCGAGCTTGATGCTAGATGGTCAGAGGTACAAGCAGAGCGGGAGGCACTTCAGGCATTCAGCTCCCACCCAGTTGCATCATTGTTGTCTAGACTTTCATAGCTTGCATGTTACTTTGCTGTAGTTGTAGCGCTCAACGATGGCTAGTAAACGTTTGATGTATATGTATATATTTTTCGATGATCTTGGCTTATTGCATGTTGTGTTCGGTTGCTCTCTTTTTTTGAATGTCTTGCGCATTTTGGTCACCTGTGAATGTTCTTCCTTTCCCGCCCGTAGAAAGTGACTTAGGAAGCATAGGTTGAAAATGAGTGTTAGCTAGGCAGAAGCTGAGGTAACAACATGACTTTGTATTGATAGGATAAGGGACAAAACACCATTACATGAGTAGCGTAGAACGCTATACAGATCAACAAAAATTACAAGTCTGTAAGCAATGTCGCATGTACAAAAATGCTATGAGAGCGAGTACTATGATGCGGGCGGATAGGGCTGGGGGAAAATTGCCGTGACTAAACATAATACTTCTTCAGGTAGCGGCCGTTGATGGGGGCCGAGATCTGACCGTCGTCGTGGTTGAGCAGGAGGTATGAGCCATTAGTGCGGGCTTCGTGCACCGTGAAAGGGCCCTCCCAGTTTGGCGTGAATTTAGGAGCTGACATGTTGGCTCGTACATGTTTGGCGGCTTGAAGAACAAGGTCACCCTCGATAAATGAGCGTGGCTTGACGGTCTTCCCATAAGCTTTCGTGAGCTGCTCATGATATTTCTTCATGCGGCGCAGGGCCGTGGCTCGTCGTTCGTCGAGGCCGTCAAGTGCCGCCAGCCGGGCTGTTTCATCTCCGAGACCGCTGCTTAGAGAAAGTCGAGCCGATGGTACTGCGATCTCGGCAGGTACCACGCACTCGTCCCCGTAGACGAGAGAGAAGGGCGTGGCCTTTGTCGCTGTGTGCAGGGATGTTCTGTAGGCCCAGAGTGCCAGATTCAGTTGTTCGGACCATGACCGGTCGGCGTCATGCACCATTCGCGATAATACTCGGAGCAAAGTCTTGTTGGAAGCTTCAGCTTGACCATTACCTTGCGGGTAATAGGGAGTTGATGTAGCATGGCTGATGTTGTACCCTTCCATGAGAGCTCGAACCTCTCGGTTAATGAATGGCGTGCCATTGTCAGATATAATACATCGAGGGATGCCGAAACGACAGATGACGTCACGTAAGAAGTTAGAAACGGCACCTCCCGTGGCTCTCCGCAGAGGTACGGCTTCGACCCACTTCGTGAAGCGTTCAGTAGCAACCATGATCCAGGAATGGCATCTGGATGGCGGGTGGATGGGGCCGATGAGGTCGAGGGCCCAAGAATGAAATGGCCACAGGGCTGAGATCATGCGCAAGTCGGATGCTGGCGTGTGTATCCTGTCGGCGTGCCGCTGGCAGGGTTGGCAGCGTCGGACATGAGAGATGGAGTCGGATTCCATAGTCGGCCAATAATACCCCAATCTTAGTAATTCTGCATACAGCTTCTGGGAGCCTTGATGTTCACCACAATCACCATTGTGTACTTCGTTAATGACCTTGACTACTTGGGCACCCTGCAAGCATCGCAGGGTGCGTCCCGAAAATCCCTTGCGAAACAACTCGCCTTCCGTCACAAAATACTTGACTGCCTTGCGCTTGATGGATCGTGCTGAGCCGCGGTCAGGTGGTAGAATCCCGTGGGATAAATACTGGATGAAAGGCTGGCGCCAGTCACCTTCGATGTCAATGACAAGAGCTTCTGCACCGTCAGGTGCATACAAGCACTCGGGACAGTCCTTTTGTATATCCGAGGCGTCCTTGGCCATGGATGGCCAATATAGGCCCATACGCTGGAGGCGACGATATAGAGGGGGACCGTCGAGGCCACAACACTTCTGGTGGCCGAGCTGTAATTTGTGCTTTGCCTCTTCCGGGGCCAAACATCTGGCTAGAGTGCCTCCGGGACACCGCCTGTATAAGACATCTCCCATCATTGAAAAGTCTGTAAGGGTGGAGGCATGAGCAAGAGATGGCGCTTTGTCGATAATCGGTTGCCTCCAATCGTCCGCAGTAACGTCCCTCGGGACTAGGTTCAGTGCTGTGCATGGTTCCATTCTCTTGACGATGGTTAGCATCCGTTGTTCACCATCGACTTCTATCTTTGACGCGATCGTGGCCAAGCTGTCATGTCGCATGTGATGTTCATACTGGACATGGCCGAGTCTTCCTTCCAAGTGTTGCACCAAGGCACGATAAGGTGCCAAGGCTGGTTCTTTGACCGCGAACTCTCCGTCCGCCTGCTTCATGACCAAATTTGAGTCTCCTTTCACACACAGCGCCTTAGCCCCCATACTGACGGCAAGCATGAGGCCAATGACAAGTGCCTCGTATTCAGCTTCGTTGTTAGACACCGGGAATGCAAGTTTGAAAGATAATGAAGTGGTAACACCGTCTGGGCCCGGAGGACTATGCCGGCACCCCCTTGCCGGAGGGGTGTGCCATTGGGACCTTTGCTAGTGGCAGAGCCGTCGAATTCAAGTGTCCACAGTTCATCGATGTCGGTGATCAGGGCTGTCTCCTCCCCAGGCAGTTGATCCGAGGTCGGTTCATATTGTTGGCGTGGGAAGAAGGCCAGGAGGTCTGCAAGTGCTTGGCTCCGCAGAGCTGTAGGATTCTTGATAGATAAACCGAATTCGGCCAATAGCAACAACCACCGGGTGAGTCGGCCAGACAGGGCGGGACGCGTAAGCATGTAACGGAGTGGGTCAGCCTTGGTGACGAGTGTGATCTGGTGCGCCAGAAAGTAATGTCTGAATTTCTGCGAGGCGTACACCAAGGCTAGACAGTGTTTCTCGAGCTCGGAGTAGTTGGCTTCGGGTCCCCTGATTACTCTACTGAGGTAATAAACAGGACGCTCGACACCTTCGACTTCTTGGGCAAGCAAAGCCCCGATGGATCTGGGTGTGGAAGTCAGGTAGAGTAGGAGTGGGATGCCCCGTTGTGGTACGACCATGGTTTGCGGTGACATGAGGACCGCCTTAATCCGTTCAAATGCTTGCCGTTGGGGCGCACCCCAATTCCATGGTGCGCTTTTACGCGTCAAGTGTTGGAATGGCGTAATGAGCTCGGCCAGCGCGGGTATGAAGCGTCGGAGGTAAGAGACCTTGCCGAGGAAGCTCTTCAGTTGCTTTGTGTTCTTGGGGGAGGGCATTTCTTGGATGGAGGCAGCTTTCGAAGGGTCAACGTCGATGCCCTGTCGACTGACCAAGAAGCCGAGGAACTTGCCGGAGGAGACGCCGAAGGCACATTTCAATGGATTCATCCGCATGTTATACTGGCGGCAACGATCAAAGACTGCTCGAAGGTCGGTGAGGTGATCACTTTCCTTCTTGGATTTGATAATAAGATCGTCGACGTAGTCTTCCACAGTACGGTGTATCATGTCATGGAAGATTGCTGTCATAGCCCTTTGATACGTAGCACCCGCATTCTTGAGGCCGAAAGGCATAACTTTCCAACAAAAATTACCCATAGGAGTGCGGAAGGCTGTCTTGGCGCTGTCGTCGGGGTTCATGCGAATCTGATTATAACCTGCGAACCCATCCATGAAAGATAAAGTTTCATATCCGGCGGCGGCCTCCGTAAGCATGTCGATATTGGGTAGTGGAAACTCGTCCTTGGGGCACGCCTTATTCAAGTCCCGAAAGTCAATACAGACGCGGACTTGGCCATTTTTCTTTTGTACAGGGACGACATTAGCCAGCCAAATAGGGTGAGTGATAGGTTCGATGAAGCCTGCCTGCAGGAGGCGTTCAATCTCTTGCTTGATTTTCAATTCGAGCTCGGGGCGGAATGTCCGCGGGTGTTGTCGGATAGGGACGGATCCGGTAGCAATGTTGAGATGGTGTGTGACTAAGGCAGGATCCAGTCCGGGCATCTCATTGTAGCTCCATGCCAAGACATCACGATACTCATGCAGGAGGGAAACCAATTCCTCTCTTCGGCCGGGGGCGAGTTTTGTGCCAATGTAGGTGTGCCGCGGTTCTTCGCCCGGGTCGGCCAGGTTGATTTCTTCAATATCTTCAGCCTGTGGTCGAGGGCCGTCCTCATAGCAAGGTGGTGCCGCGCCGGGGGTGAGGTCAGGATCTGGCTGGCAATGCTCGGCCGTGCAGCACCATTCAGTCTCTCCAAGGGGGTCGGGGTCGAGGGGGTCTGATGAGGGACCACCTGGAGCCCCTGCATACCGTCATAATTGATAGATGATTTTGCCGTCCTTGACGATACGTTGAAAGGCCGGCTCAGCCTTTTGCTTCTTGGACTTGGGGGAAGAAGGGGGGAATTGGTCGTGGCAGCAGGCGAAAGCGGTGGGGTTGATCCATTATTCTTGTTACTTTTCTCGGTTTTGGCCTTGGGAGGCTTGTCCCCGCACAGCTCATCCCAAGTTGGCAGCCTGGTAGAATGTATATGAGTAGCATTCTCACCATCCTCGGCAAAATTAGTGAAGAAGGAGGCCTCGGCGAAATAAGATTCGGCGCATTCAAAGGGGGCTTTGGTTGCAGGGATTGTCATCGCTACCTCATGCCCCGTAGAACCGGCTACCAGCTTCACACACTGGTGGTATGTTGAGGGAACGGCCTTGTTAACATGGATCCATGGTCGCCCGAGCAGGAGGTGAAAGGCAGACTCGCTGTCTATTACGTGAAAAGTAGTGTCGCGACGGACAGTTCCGACCATGAGGTCGACAGTGATATGGCCGAGGGTCGACTGAGGACCCTGTCCAAAGCCGGTAATCTTGACGGGGTCACGGATGATTTTCCTTGGGGGAATGCCGGCCTGTTGCAGGGTGATGAGAGGTATGATGTTGATCGAGGCGCCGCAATCAACCAAGGCACGACGGAAGCCCGTGCCATTAACAGTACATTCTAAAAACAGCGGCCGATTGTGATGCTCGACCGGCGGCGAGTCTTCATCCGAGAAGACTAAGGCCGTGGAGGGGATGTGACGTAATTCAGCCTGGACGGCGAAGCATTCGGGACCGAGGCCGGTGGTGACCTCGAGCAGGCAATTGGAAAGATAAGTCCGGGCGGCGGGTGAAAACCCCATTTCATCAAAAAAACTTTTGATCTTCGTCATCTGTCGAAAGGAAGACATCGACTGCTTAGCTGGAGGAGGCACGTTCGTCAGTATGGGCTCTGCCGGGGCTTCGTGGATTACAGGCTCGACATGGTCAGTGACAGCCATAAGGGCCTGGTGCTCCCTATTGTTGCGATGCGGTGGGTAGGGATCTTTGCGTACATCGTTGTTCTTCCGTAGCTGTAGGTCGCCCGACGCTACCTTCCTTGCAAAGATGGTTCGCAGTGCATTACAATTTTTGAGCGGATGGCCAAGGGCTCGATGGAAAGGACAGTAGGTGGGTCTGGCCTTTTCTTCGTCTGTGATGTTGGTCCGCATTGGTGGCAGTTGGAAATTTTTGTCATGCGCCACCCATTCCGCCAAGAGTTCCTTCACTGTATTCAGATCACAGGGATAGTCAGGTGCAGGCCTTTGTTGCCTTCGCTTGTCGGAGCCTTGGTCCCCATCTGGAAGCTGACGCTTGAAGCCTGCATAGTTGTTGCTGTTGTTGCTACGCTGAGTGATAGGTGTATCTGCTGAGGCCAACAGCGTACTTTGCGGTCGAGGCTTCCATGACTTGACAGGACCAACTGTCTCGTAAGTTCGTCGGGCTGTCTCCTTGAGGTGTCCCCATGACCTCAACTGTAGGTTCTCGATATGCACTCGGTAGACGTCAATCATATTTTTGATGCATATGGGAACCAACGTTTCGTCTTTGCTGAAATCCGTGCACTCAAGGCACTTGAGATGAAAACGATGCACATATTTATTCAAGTCTTCTCCCTGGTTCTGGCGAATGCCAGCAATATCAACGATAGTCACGCGCTCGGTCTCGTAATGAAACTTGTCTAAGAACAGCTGGACCATGTCGTTCCAGGTGTGGACGGTCCCTGCGGGGATCTGGTGATACCAAGTGTAAGCCAAGCCTGTAAGGGATTTGTGGAATTCTCTCAACTTTAAGCTGCCTCCTGTACCATACTGCTCCAAGGAGCCTGCGAATCTTGTTAGGTGCTCACGGGCGTTGCCCTCACGTCCGTTGAAGAGCACAA